>JAJGRX010000347.1:600000-809548 GCA_025461125.1 Carex kokanica
AATTTGCAAAATCATCAATGATAATGTTGATGTGATATGTAACCGATTAATTAAAGGATATAATTGGATCCTCGTCAAAAGTTTTAGGGACCGGTAGAATTAACAACATATCCAAAACTTGATTGGACTGTAAACAATAGTCAAGAAAATAATTTTAGGAAATAAAATAAAATTATGAAATGTAATAGTTCAAGAAATTAGTTTCTTTTTCTTTTTCTCACACCGAGTCACTGACCGTGTTTTTTTGGGAATAGACGGAATTTGGGGCGTGTTTTTTATTCAAATATTATGAAATAATATGGAAAAAAAAGAGTATCTTTAATTTTCAATGCAAAAAAGAATTCCTAGTAATTTTTCCGATCAAACTTTGAATTGGTAACAAAAGTTTCGATCCAAAGGTTTTTCTTCTTGTCGGTTATCTTCGATCTTCTGTGGATATATCAAACTTTAAATCGATAAAAATTCTACCGTTCTTTTTATACACCAAAAAACAAAATTACTCTTTTTCTCTTTTCTTATATTGTTTTATAATATTTTATATGAACAGAAACTTCTCGAATTTGGGTGCAAAGTACAACCAAATCAGCATAGGCGGAATTGAACGCGTAGCGACCAAATACAGAGCCAGCCTCTACTGCACAGCACTGCAGTGTGCAAAGCTTGAAATAAGTGTCTTACTCTCTACTGTCCAGTGTTAGGCTGTTAGCAAATGGCAATTGTATATCCGGCGCAACATTTCCAAGGGAGCGAGAAAAGGACATCGTGCGTCCCTATCGCTATCGGCATCGCGGAGGTGGGCCCACAAGCACGTTCCGGACCGAACGGACACGTGTCATGTTCTGTACCGGAGCATGGGGGGTCCCACCTATCATGTGCCCCACGATTTGCCAGATCGGCTGCAGGAGAGAGAGACTGTGAGAGCGCGATGGAGCCGGATTTTGTTGAAAAGGACACCTGTAGGTTCTGTGAACGCGGTGCAGACCACCGAGCATGAGCAAGTGACTCTGATGTGTGGGTCCCACACGGTTAGATTTGCAAGTATACTATAGTGCCAGTTTGTCACGGTGCGAGGATTGGAGGTATTAGGCTATTAGCTCTCATAGGTTATGAAGTACAGTCGTACAGGGAGCAGCAGAATATAGAACCTTATGCCTTTCTAGCCCTGCCTTTTTGAAAAATAGCTCAACATAGATCTGGTCTGAAAGATTGTACAAGAATATACTTTAATTTCTGATTTTTTTTTTAGGGGAAATTTCTGATTATATACAACTACAGTCGTTTATAAATTATAACCAGGTGATGTGCAGCGTCACACAGATTGCGCCTGCGGCTGCATGATTAGGAATTCTGACATTTTTGTATAACTTTGTATTATTTTATTTTACAAAAAAAAATGTCCAGTGATATTTTTTTTCATGACTGCAAAGGCATCTTTGTGGATTCTTTTGTAAATAACCAATATGAGAAATCACCAGTATTGAAACAACTATAATATGATTTATATCAATCATTAATTCATTATACAACATTTTTACTGCAAAATAATATCACTCAACCTCGCTAGAATTTGAAATCTTCAAACTATATTAAACATTGATTATGCTACTGTTGTATTTAAATGTTTAAACATTGATTATGCTAGAATTGTATACCACTTTTACAATTTCCTTTGTAGGGAAAAAGAAAGAAAAAAGGTTAAAAATAATCAATGATAGGGTTTAAAATAATATCTTCACGTGAACCCAGCTCATACGTATTGATTCCCACGTGTACACATATTCCTCTTTTGACCATAGAATGTGGTGTCTCATCTGATCTGCTTGCTGTTCCTAAGAGGTTACATTTCGCGGTAGGTCACTTTGCATACAGAATATGATCACGAATTTGTTGCTTAAAGTTTGAAATTCTTTTCTCCGTACTATCATCTTTCACATCTACATTGGTTATTATGTTTTGATTCAGTCTAACATGCACATGAAATAAAATCTTAATTTTTTTTTTCTTATTTTCATTTGTTTAGTTGAGGATTCCAATCCTACTTAGTCCTTCGTAGCAAAAATTTTATTAGATAATTTCGAAAATTTTGGATTTTTTAGTTCATACCAAATAGTTTGTATTGAGTCTGATATGTCATGGACAAATTAAATGAATAGATAGGTGCAAGCTATACTTTTCTTGTTTAAAAATAAACAAATTAAAATTGTCTACAACGATTCGAGTTACCCATTTTACTCTTTACTAAAAAATAATAATGTAGTTTGTGTAAACAAATCATTCTATATTCCAACTAATCAATTTTCAAGAACAAACGTTTAATTTTTCTACTTATAATGCATATACAGTGATATTTAGTCATATGTTTTTTTGTGTGTCACGTGTAAGAAAAATAAATTATTTGCTCTTAAAATGACAAATTGGAAGACAAAATTTTCTCTTAAACATGCCATGTACTTTTATTTTTTTTAATAAAAAGTAAAATGGGTACTTTATAACTTTAAAATGAGTTTTAATAGAAAAGTTAATAAAATGAATAAAATTGTGAGTTTCGAAATTTAGAAGGATAACATGCTATTATAAAATTTAGAAGGACGCAATTTTAAAGTTTTTGAGGAGTATAAAATTATTGTTCTTTTATTTTCTATTATTTATTAAAGATAGTAGAAGATAAAAGAAGCTGTGAAGCAAAAAAAGGAAGAAAAAAGAAAAATGAAAGATGCTTAATTCCAATTAATTCTATTTAATGTAGAATTAAAAAAAACTAACGGCACTACTACATCTGAATGTCCAAAAAGAGAGAGAGATAATTATAACTTAAGAGAGCTTTGATTCTAGGATTAATGGATCTTCAAAAGGGAAAATGGACTACTGGTATATGGTTGGGGTTCATTATTTGATTCTAGGATTAATGGATCTTCAAAAGGGAAAATGGACTACTGGTATATGGTTGGGGTTCATTATTTATCTGAATAATTAAATGGTTATGGATTATTACACTAATTAAATTGTCATTACTATGCTGGTGCACCTCCAACAAAACATTTGCAAAAGCTATTAATTTCAGGAATGAGAGTAGGTCCGATGAGATTTGCATCAAGATTCGTGTGCTCTGCATCAAAATACGTGCAAGTCTTATCAGTTTCCGTGCGCATAGATCTTGATGCTATCGTATGGTGATAGAGATAATTGAACCTAACTGTAGGTCCGAATGTCCGATGGGCATCGGACCTACTCCTATCTCTTAATTTCATTTTCAATAACCGGGCTCACTACACTTGAATTGATGCCATAAAATATTGGCACATATACCCATCAGAAAAAGGTAACGAATTAACAAGTTCATGCTTTCATATCAATATTGGTCCCCCTCAAAGATTGAGTACTGATCAAATTTTAATATATTTTTTGTTTGTATTCATTATTCATCAAACTTACGTGCAAATACCATGCTGAGTTTAAAAATCGATGAAAATGCGCATGCACAAAAAATTTGAATGGTTGATACATGCGGTATAACACAATAATTTATTGGGGGAATTTCATGTATACCTCTCAAAAACATGAAAATTTTGTATTTGCCCATCTAAAATTTATAATATCATATTTACTCTTCCAAACTTCAAAAACTCATAAAGTCACTCATATTATTGTCTTTTCTATTAAAACTCATTTTAAATTTATGAAATACACATTTACCGTTTATTAATAAATAAAAATTAAATAGCATGTTTCAGAAAAATATCAGTCTTCTGCTTTGTCGGTTTCCGATAGAAAATGAGTCATTTTCTCTACTTCTAACGCTTACACAAATATATATCTAAATATCACTGTGCAAGCGTCAAAAGTAGAGAAATAATCTATTTGCCATCAGAAACTGCCCAATTAGAAGACCGGTATTTTTCTAAAACATGGTAGATATTTTCTATTTTTTAATAAAAGGTAAAATGGACAGTTCATAAATTTAAAATGAGTTTAAATAGAAAAGCCATTAAAATAAGTAAATTCGTGAATTTTTTAACTTTACGAGGGTAAACATGATATTATAAATTTTAGTGGGTGGCACACGTAACTTCCAAATTTTGAGAGGTATACATGAAATTGCCCTAATTTATTAATATGTGCCTAGGCGGCTCTCATAAGCTGCCTTCCAAGAGGCAAGTATCGAGGGCTTGTTTTCCAATAATAAAAAAAAAAGTTATTATAATTTACATAATTAAAAAAATTAACATTAAAGATGCTATGATGAAATAAAGCTAAAGCCAGGTAAGGATAATTGACGGGCATTTTTAAAGCTCAACAAGATCCGTACAACCTTTTGTTTGAAGGTTAAGTTTCCGCCTTTATTGGATAGCAAGGCTGTGTTTTTAAGGAGCATTATTATATTGAAACGCAGCACAATTCAACAAGTGCACTTTCTTTAATGACTTTCAATTGGGTTTTAATTAGCTTTGCCAGGCTAGGTAATTGATGGGGTTTTTATAAATTGATAGGATTTATCTTAGTGGATAGAATTTATGGTGACATTAGCCTAGGGCATCAGAAATTTCATTAAATTTGAGATATTGTAATTTTTTTCCTGTCTTGAACATTGTAAACTTTTTTTATTTACATGTCTGATAAATATTTTCCATACACATTCTTTAAATATTTTCCGTCAACTTCTAACACATATTGAAATACACATTTGTTTTAACCAAATTAAAATGCATTTTAATAGCTATTAATAAATGGTTCTCTTGAGTCTTTGACCTTTCAGACTTTGTTTGTAATACACACTTGTTATTACTCAATGCACACTTGAATACTAGACCAATTCATATTTGATTATTATGTCCATACGCATTTTCTTATTTACTTTTCTTTTTCAAACTTGATAAAAAATAGTTGACGATTATTTGGGAGATGAGAGATTGGAGGTAAAATATAATATTATTTTTATTTAATAAAAAAATTAAGGTAGGCTGATTCTGTTGAGAAAACTTTACAAAATACCATTTGTTTTTACAAAAATTGAAACAAAATATCCATCTCTCTTTATTTTTCAACAAAATATCCTTATGAATCCCTTCTTTTTATTTTCTTCTCTATTCTTGCATATTTTTTCATATTTTTAAAATGTTGTTATAAATTTTCACAATAATATTTTTACCATTTTTAATCTTTCATATTTAAATAAAATTTAGAAACAAGCCGGTAAGGACAACTATTAACTTTATGGGATTCAAAAGAGCATTTTGTTGAAAATTTTAGAAAGAAGAGTATTTTGTTTGAGCCTTGGTAAAAGAAATAGTATTTCAAATCAGCTCCTCTAAAATTTCATTTAGTCTCCATCATTACACACCGACTCCTATTTCAATATTTCATGAATCTAAATCATCTATTAGAACTCTTGTTGCAAGTCATTGTTATCAATCATTGACGTATTATTTACTCTAGCACCCGAAAGCATAATATAAGTTCTTATGACATGCATGTCAATGACTTGTGAGTTGTGATAAAAACTTTTAACAAGAGACATTGGATATCTCTGGACCATTTTGTTAATCAATTCATAATAAAAATTAAGAAATTAAAGTCTAACAGATTAACATAATTATTTTGTCGGTAATAACCACAAATATTACAATAAGTCCCAACCACAAAAAATGAATAACCTACCGATCATTTTGAGAAAAAGACAGGTAAAATTAGGTGTGACTTCGCAATGTGTGATTAGGTGTCGCTTCGCCCTCTTTAAGTCAGCAGTTAGTTTGATTTATCATATTAAAGGACAGTTACTAATGTACCCTTGAAAAACCTAAAATATTATTCCTTCCAAGAAACACAAAGCTCCAAACAATAAATTTATCCGAACATGTTAATTTTGATGGAACATCATAAGTTTATTGATATGTGATTGATATGTGATACTGCATTAGAAATTGAGAGATGACTCAAATACGCTTAGCATAAGTGAGACTATGACTGAATTGCTAACCGATTGTGGTTGGAATTCTTGTCAAATGTATAGAATAAAACTGAGTTTATTTTATACTTAGGACCCTTTGTAATCAAACTTTTTTATAAATATATTTGTTGATGGCCAATTGCCAACGACCATAAAAAAAAAGAATGTTACATTTTATGTAGACGAGACTATTCACCAAGGGTAAGTTTGGTTGAATGGAGAATAAATTATTTTTGAGGTTAGGCTATTCGGAATAGCATATTCGGTATTTGATTGGATTATAATAGCTATAATAGTGAATTCAATTTTTTTGTCTTATTACAATAGACTATTTATAAGAATTTTGAGATTTGACTATTCTAATAAGACAAACAATAGCTATTCTTGATTTGACTATTCTAGTTATTCTTGTTTTATAACCAAACATACTCCAAGAGTATGTTTGGTTGGATTGAGAATATATTATTCTTGGAGTTAGGCTATTCGGAATAGCTTATTCGGTGTTTGGTTGGATTAAAATAGCTAGAATAGTGAATTCAAACTTTTTGTATTATTAAAATAGACTATTCCTAAGGATTTTGAAATTTGACTGTTATAATAAGACAAACAATATTTATTCTTGATTTGGCTATTCTAGTATTCTTGTTTTACAACCAAAGAATCTGGAAATCATTTGGCCGATTTTCTTATTTAATATATAAAAAATCGGAATTAAATTTTTATCCAGAATCCTAGAAATAGAAGAAGTGCAAACAATATAAATGTTGTTAAAGAACTATGTGAGTTTAACATTACATATAAATTGTGGTGCAAGTTATGTATGAAAATTTATGTACCTCAAATATATCATAAAAAGTTTCATGTACAAAATTTATAGACCAAAAATAATTGTGTAGGAATAAAAATGTATGATACATGTAATTTTTGTGTAATTACGTACACGATAATTTATTGAGGTTAATTGACGAAATATAATGGTAAAATTGTGCTATATGTATTATATTAGAGGTGGGCCTCGGTACTATGGAAAATAAAGTAATTGTTTTACTTCCGGTTCATATCTTCATTTTGAAGGTCAAACAATCAATCCGACTGTTCAATATGATCTCCATATTAAAATGTGTTTGGACATCAAATTTTATATTTTTTAGAAATTATTTTACCATTTTTCTTGAATTTTTTGAAAATTACTATTTTTCAGAAAAATTGTGGACCATACAAAAAATAGTAAAAAGTAAAAAAAAAAATATAAAATTTGATCTCTAGACGCATTTTAATGTGAGATCATGTTGGACGATTTGAGTCGGTTGTTTGAACTTTAAAATCACAAAATAAAGACAGAGAAATAAAACATAAGATTTACATCCAA
The DNA here is from genome assembly GCA_025461125.1 of Carex kokanica. Classification (NCBI taxonomy): domain Eukaryota; kingdom Viridiplantae; phylum Streptophyta; class Magnoliopsida; order Poales; family Cyperaceae; genus Carex; species Carex kokanica. The sequence continues at coordinate 607,314 of JAJGRX010000347.1, forward strand.
AAGAGAATGATAGCCACATCGGAATATTATGGTGAAAAAAAATGTGATACATGTAAATTATTTATTGGCTTGTACTGTTATTTTTTAGATATGGACACATTCATAAAAGTTATTTTTTTTAGAAATAGTATCAATATTTGCATGCATATTTATATATTTTGAAGTTGTTTAATTTTATTTTTAAAGATAAAAACTTTAATAGTTAATTTGATAACACTCATAGTCGAATTTTAAAAGGTTATAGTTGTTTGTGCTGACACTGAAAAGGTTAGAGTTGTTTCAATTAGTAGAGACAGAATTAAAAATTTACTATAGCAAGAGCTGAATTTTAAAAAACAAAGAAAGCAAGATATCTTAGAACAACACATATTATTATTTTGAATTAAACAAATACTTCATTAATAGAGGGACATTAAATAAAATTTTATTAAAATAATAAAAATTACACAAGAAATTTACTTGTTTGAACTTTGAGGGCTTAGCCACCCCTGCGTCCCCTTCTAAGAGTCCGGATCTCCTAAAGTAACCTAATCTTTGGGTTTTGGATCGAGACCGTCCAATTTAAATTTGTTGCTCGGAATCGTTTCGGGATTTTAATTCGTCGTTGGAATGTGTGTGCTCATTTCGGAAATGAATTTTCGCAGATTCGAATCGGACGGTTCCGATTTAAAAATGATGGATACACTAATTTTTTTTTTTTTTTTTTTTTTACTTTACAATATATATGTTAAATTGTTCATGGTATAGCAAAGATATGTTATAGATTTAGCATCCATGTGTAGTAGCATATATTATATTTTGAATGTTGAAAAAAGCTCACAAAACTCGTTCTAATATATTATCAATGGAGCTGTCCAATTAATTAGTTCTTGTATATGTTTTAAATATGAGGTGATTCTAATGGTTAAAATTTAACTTACTGAGATATAATAAAATTTCACCTTTTTTTTTTCCAATAATTAAAGGGTATTTTCATAATATAGTAATGTGCTGATTGAGAGATAGGAAACAAACTCATTAATGTGTAGATTTGGTGATATGAAATATTTCCTAGCAAATAACATTTTCAGTATTTTAAAATGAATTTCATCCAACAAAAAAAGAAGAAAAAAACATCTCCAGAATTGGAATTACAGTGGAACATGGAGTAAATTCATTTGGAATTTTAGCGAATGTATGTTTTAAGATAAGTACAGGAGGCTAATTGAAATTTCATCATGATCATTTATAATATACTTATATTCCTTGTTTATGTTTTGGGGGCACCGAAAGGTAGGAAATAGCCGTTAAGAGGTGATAGAGACTTGCTACATTTTCACATACCCTGTTTTGATTAAACTGACATACCGCCCGATCGGAATCCGACCCTCAACCTGTCTACCATTTTCTCCCTTTGCAATTTTTCTTCCTCAAATTAAACCCTGAAAAAGAAAGAACTTTTTTTTTTAATTCAACAATTTCAAATCCGTAATTTGGAGCTGAAATAGAAATCTTCTTATCTAGCTTAAAGTTAAATTGTAACCATCAAACAACAAAACAAAACGTTTTGAATGAGGCTATGGTACTATGCATAGCGAAGATTGATCCGTACCACAGATTAATATTTCATTTTTAAGATTCTAATAATCAATTCGAACTGTTCAACATGATTATCATATGAAAAAGTACTTACAGACTAAATTTTATATTTTTTAGAATCTTTTATTATTTTTTAAATAGATAAAAAAATCATTGTTTTTGAATGGTCCAGAATTTCAGATCAAATTAGTAAAAAAAAAAAAAAAAAATCGGTATGCAAGTTACATATTCATATGAAAATAATATTGAATAGTTTGAATTGACCGTAAGACATTCAAAATAAAGATACAACTCCATAGCACGGATCAATGTATGATATGTATAATACCATAGCCGCACTCATATATAACTTCCAAACAACATAACAGAACGGTTATAACAATAAAATTTTAAAATGACATGTTATTGCTCTACACATGCCGTATCAGTATCTCTCGGAACATAAACACTAATATCCTGACAGAAATTAAATGAATATATATTATATTCTTGTAGACATGTCAAAATCGTGTCAAAGACAAAACTTGTGTCCTTGTCGTAATACTAGATGCTAGTGTTTTTTTTATTTTAATGAAATCAAGTAAAATTCAAAGCTTTCTTACACATAAATGTAGACAACATAACTACTTCAACCATCCAAATTATTTAACCTTTTGTTTAACTACTTAATATAAAATAAATACAAAATATACCAATGTTATTAAAAAAATCCACTAATGTCATTCACAAATAGATTTTCCAAAACATGAGATATAATCCAACACATTATTTTTATATTAAACGGTCCAAACAAAAAAAATGCAATCAGAATGCAAAATAACAATAGCTTAAATGCTACTTACTAGTAACATTCAATTCTCTCACTCTCAAGTCAAATTGTAAAGGGTAGCCATTTATTTCGCACTTCACTTCTTGGCATCAATTATTGCTAAGCATTTGGTGTTAATTTGCCACTGTAATTGAAAGCGATTGAGTTGGCAGTATTGGTCTCTTGGTATCTGATTGAATCATATTGGCAGCATGCCGGCATCCTTGCTTGCTTAGAGCATCTACATTCCTGGTATTATTAGAGTTTCTAATCTAATGTGGCAGTTTCTAATCCAGTTTCAGGGATGTGGAAGAGTTTTTTATTTAGAAACTATGCTGTAAAGTTTCTTATTAATAAACTGTTTATAAACTCCAAGTTGGCAAAATGATTGGCTCAAATTATTTCTCTTTTTTAATTTGTTGCTGATGTGGCTTAATAGAAACTCTAAAATTAATTTCAGAAATGTGAGAGTTAGAAACTTTAGAGACCATAATTTCTAAAAAGTGGTTAACAGTTATTTAGAAACTCATTTGAATTGCTGGGATGTAGATGCTCTTATATTTCTTTGTTGCGTTATATGTTATATCAAAGTTGGATACTATTGTAAAGTAGAAAACATTTTTTAATGCTTTAATATGAGTGAGGCTAGCATTGATCCGTACTTTGAATCAATATCTCCGTTTATAAATTTCAAACAATCGGTTTGAACCATTTAACATGATCTTCATATAAATATGTACTTCCATACTTAATTTATATTTTTTAGAATTTTTTACTATTTTCTTAAATAGATGGGAAATCACTTAATCTAAAAGATTTTAGATCATTAAAAAAAAGTGTTTTTTTAACCTATCTAAAAAATTAGTATTTTTCTTAAAAAAAATATAAAATTTAATATGCCAATACATATTCATATGGAGATCATATTGAATAGTTATGATCGATTGTTTCAATTTTATCAACGGAGATATTAATTCGAAGTACGGACCAGCAGTGTGCACTATGCATAATGCCATAGCCTCGCTTGTTTAATATTATCGTAAATTACTGAATATATTTTTTAGGTAGTCCAGCCATAGCGTTTGGGGTGTAAGAAAATTTGTTGAAATTTAATAAGAAAAAGTAACAGGGGGGCGCTGAAAGTACAAGTTAATTATGTGGGTTCCTAATTAATATAACAATTAGAAGGTGACTTGATTAATAGGTTATCCAAAGTTGAAGACAGCTTATAAGAAGGTGACAGCTTAATTATGTACAGCCATAGCGTTAGAGATGCATACATAGCGTTTGGGGTGTAAGTATACTTTTAAATGGGGGCGTAAGTGTGTGTGTGTGTGTGTGTGTGTATTTTAGAGATGCATACAGCTTTATTGTCAAGGTAGTGGTGAAAAGTTTTACTTTGCCAACCATTTGACAAGTTAAAAAAATTATCTGTAAAAAATACAGTGGTAAAACTTTTTTATAAGAAGAAATAAGGATCATGTTCACATTTCATTCATAAATAATGGTTACAAGAGTTTTGTAATACAAAATAGAGAGAAAAAAAAGGCACTCAGGAGTCTGGAGTCAGGACTTCTGGAATTCGGATCCAGTGAAGTAACTCAATTTTTGAGTTTTAGATCGGGACTGTCCGATTCGAATCCGCAAAAATTCATTTCCGAAGTGAGCGCATACATCTCGACGACGAATTTAAATTCCGAGATGATCTCGAGCGACAAATTCGAATCGGACGGTCTCCATCCAAAACTCAAAGATTGAGTTACTTTAGGGGATCCGGACCCGGACTCTTGAGCCTAAAATGTAAAAGGCAAAACAGAAAAGAAATAAAGGAAAAATAAACAAGTATGATGGTAAACTAACCTAGAATATAGTCTATAATGGTAAAAAATAGATAAATTACAGTGATAGAATTGCTCTGTATTTTTTAAAGAAAGATGAAAGTTTAGTTTTTTAAATTCTAATGTCAATAAAGAACATTTCATTCATATTTTGATCCCGCAATCTCTAATATATAGGAGACGCTGTCTTTTGTCACTAAACCGAAATTTAGTTGTCTACATTGCTATGTTGGTGTGATTGAATTTTTCTTAAGATTGTGGACTTGTGGATAATATTCTGTTTACACTTGTTGACAAGATTTATGGCCTTAGATGCATATTTTGCAATTCAAATTTCTGCTTTATTTATTAAGCAAAGAAAAATTTCAATTATCTTGGCCAATGTTATGACCCCTAGTAATTCCTGTACGTACTACTTGGGATTAAGTAGTGGCTCTAGCATAGTAAAATATTATAAAAGGCTCAAGATTTTGTTATATAATTTGGTTCAATTTCTCCGGAAAATGTTGATACAATGGAATGAGTTTAAGATTGCAAATAATTTAGACTGTTGAGGTCAGTATGAATTTCTCAACTTTGAATGTAGATTATTTGATACTAGTGTTAGAAGTTCCTCTCAAAATTAGAATTAATTTTTATGTGAATGTTTCTATAAAATAAAACTCTTCTTTTTTCGATTGGGACCATCAGATCTAAAACAGGATCATTGACTTCTTTAATTACTCTAATTGATACCCCGTAAAGATAATTGACTTCTTTAATTACTCTAATCATATGACTGAAGATAATTTATTTTTTATAATAAATATTCATCGATGTTTGAATAAAATATCAATTCAATATGATAGCATCACTTTTTAGCATTGCAAGTAGTGCTAATGTAGTCCACAACGAATACAATACTGTAGGAAGAAAAAAATATAAATATATATGAAATTGGATTGAAATAAATTTATACTAGTATTGATATTTTTCCATCAATATTTAACAAAAGATAATATTCATATAAATTTTACTATATCAACAGCATTATGACATGGATAATCATTTAATTTTTTGACAGCTAACCGTGATAGAAATAATTTTTTTATAAATTGAAAATTATAATAATCAAAGTGACACATTCGACATTTTAAGAACCATTTGTACAATTTACTCTAAATGTTATACAATCCAAATAATTTTTAGGAATTGCAATTTTTTCATTCGAGTTCAGGGGCGAAGACAATAACAACCAAGGGGTCAAACCCCATTTATTATCAATTTTTTTATATTTATACATGATTTTCTATATAGTTTAGGCTATAAATACTGTAAAATTGATCTCCATTTTTAACATAAACATTTTATACGATTGACCTCCATAGTTCGAAAGTCTGACTCTGCACCTGTTCGAGTTTGTATCCATACCTAATTCGGTTAGACAGTATCTAAATAGTTTGGTTGACGAAAAATAATATTTAGAGACCTAATTCACTTTAAAATTTGAATCAAAAGATAAAAAAAATTGTTCAGTTGAGTCAAATAGTAGAAACGATGAGAAGTCCCTTTCACTTTGCATCCTTTCCTTTTCCACCTCGCATGTGCAGAGCAGTGCCCCTTATTTCGACCAATTAAGGCTTCGGTAGCAAAAAAAACCACACAAGTCACGCGCCTTCAATTACAGCCCAATGTTTCTTTTCCATACCTTCTTACAGCGGTTCTGAGCACTTTGCGTTTTGGTCCTTTATTTTTTCCCTTTTCTTGCAAGTACCCCTGTCAAAATTTCTCTACAGTAAGAGTAAACTTAAAGTTATGAACGGGTAAAGTTCAATTTCAGAAAAGACAAAAATGGGCAAATCACTGTTTATTTCATGGGGTTCTTGTAATAGCCAAAAGAAAAAAGATTAGAATTTAGAATGGGTAGAACTGTAGAAGTTCATATTCTCAAATATTTTCCTTTGTTGCTCCGGTTTGTATCACCTTTCTCAGTGTAATGATAGATCGATCGAGTTTAGTGCGTCTTTATCGGCCTTTTCTTTTTTCGGGGCAGAGGATACTGTGCCGTAAAGTTTGATCAACCAGAATTATCACTAATAAAATATATGATTAGATGATTTCAGTACATATATAACTAATCAAGTCCAATGGAAGACCCATTAATTGTTCTTTGTATAATTAGGCTAGTTGCAATCATCTGTGTTTCTCACGCTGACGAGAAGGTTAAGAGGCCAATTAATGTGTTATTGTACAATATTAATATTTAATATAATAAATTAGATTTGAAAAACACAACGAAACGATAACCAATGGGTTGACCTTTCAACTGGAGAGGACTAGTGGAAATCCAATGAAAAAATTGTGCACAAGAAAAATTGGATTTCCTGTTGCGAGGATGGGCCCTTGGACAATGTCGTGTATATTCGAGTAGAAGTAAACAAACGGCTATTATTTGAGGGTTTCACTTTCATAGATGGATTGAAACACGATGTGACGTTCCGTTACTGCCACAGAGGAGCCGAAATGGCATGGCTAGGCTCACTCACCTGCAATGCATTGTTTGCATGCAGCGTCGGTGACCGACAGTCTCATATGCCACCGGACCAACCGGCTCTAGCCGGTTAATGCTCCTTGTCTAAAACGCAGAAAACGGGTAATAAATTATTTGGTCCGAGTCTAAACTCCGAACTCCGAAGAAAAGCGTCGGTGACTGGTTCCCTTTTCTTTTTTCATTTAATATAATTATGCTTAAACAGTTAATGACTGGATTACTTCACCAAATGGCCAGTAAATTAATAAAAAACACGAGTTATACATGAAGGCGGCTAATTAACCCAAACGATTCATTGTGTTAATTTCCTGTAATTAAGCTAATAATCCAGCATAATACATATATAGTTGGGTACATAAATTTGTTGAATGCATCAAAATTTCCAACAAAATTTTGATTTAGCTAATAATTTTTTTTTCTTTTAACAATGCCGATCTCATTCAGTAATAGTAGAGCAATGCCTAGAATTAGATCTATCACTTAATTATGATTATTATTGTTATCATGATAAGATCCGCACGTCAAATATATACGTGTGGTAACATGCATGCATTTCTAATTAATAACAAAAAATGCCCAATGCTTTGTGCATATGTAAACTTCAGCACATCGAGAGTCAGTAGTAACGGAACACATGTTTATGTTCTGGATGAAAATAATAATAATCAGAATTGATTCTAATGAGAGTAGAGATTAGAGTGTATAGATCTATCTTAATGTATAATTTGATTGAGGTTTATTATAATTATCAGAGAACAACAAAGGAGGCAAGAATAATGCTCATTGCCATGTGACATGTTCCTAGAAGACATTTCCACCATCTGCCCCTCTCTCTCTCTCTCTCTCTTTCCCTACCTCCTCTCTCTCTAAACAAATCCAAAGTGGTAAACGGCCCACCCCGTTAAACAATAGTCAAATATAGCTAGGGTGTAAGTGTAGTGGTCACCCAATGCACCTTCACTTGCATCTTTAAAAAACAAAGAAAATAATACTATTTTATGGTAGGCCATGTACATAGGAGTCAAGATTTGTTGTACACCAATTAAAGACTGAAATTCTCGCAATAATAAATTATTTTAAAATTAATATCCTAAATTCAAAGGGAGTAGAATTGGAATTCGTATTTTCTGCATTTAACTCAAAATAGATCTGAGTTAATGCATAATGAATCTGGACCGTCCGATCTGTATTGGTGCGGATATTAAAAGAACTCTGTACATTTCACCTTGGACCGTATCCCGTATCTTGATCGGACGGCTAAGATGCATCAACTAGAATTATGAGTTAATGCAAGGATATAGATTCGTATAATGTTGCTCAATTTTTTTCTTGCAAATATAGTGATGCAATGCTATATTTTTTTTTTAAGTACAAGATAAATAATATACAAATAACTAAGTTAAATTTTTGAGGTGCTTAAATAACAACAAAGAGGGCTAAGTGCATACTCTTTTTGTTCATAAATTTTAAAATAGACAGTTGGTTACTTCCTTCCAAAAAAAAGAAAAGAAAAAGAGGATGCCATAGAAATTACATAAACCATATATAAAGTATATGAAAAACCATGCAAAGAGAAATTATTGGATATATGATAAAGCATTTAATTTATTAAACATATGACATCGTGGTTGTTGGGTTCCTCGTATTAACTTCTTTTTGCAGGGAATAATGCAGGCTCATGATATAAAATTTTATCAGCAATTCAAATGAAGTTACTATATGCTAACTGTTTAAAATTGTTTGCTTGTAATTTTATAATTTTTTTTATCTCTAATTGTAATAAACAGTTTTGGTAGGAAAACTTTAAAATATGTTGAATGTTGAAGTGCCAATCATGTGCATCCACATGAATAAATTACCTTCTTTTCATGTCCGGTAGAAAAAAAAATAACATTGTTCGGTAGAAAAATTAGGTAATGCTCAGGGAGTTCTCAATCATTGCGCTTAGTCTTTATTCTTACTCTTCCCCTGGAAAAAGCCCCTCCAAAAATCCACTGGCGGAGCAGCGAAAAAGTAAAATATAAACAAATTAAGCAAAAGAACATTGCACCGTTTACCATACAAATAATTAAGCCTCAAAACGGAAGTTTATAAAGGAGCGGTGTGACATTACTGCGGTGCATCTGTGGGTCCCGTTTCCATTTGATCAAGAGCGAACAGGAGTATGTGAATTCTCTACAATTAACTGAATTGCATAATATGAAAATGTTACTCTCACTTGGGAAGTGATTCAATTATTACATTTCATTTATCTAACAACGTCTTGGATTGATATAAGAAAATAGTACATGTCTCGCTTCAGGTTATAAATTTTAATGGTGCTTATTGTAGATTGTTGTTAGTAAAATACAATATATTTCAAAGCAAATTATAAGATATAACATGTGTTTGATAAAATATAAAATGATTACATGACCACTCCAAATCGAATAGTCGATTTTTCATATGTCATAAGTCATAACTCATAAATGATGTTGAAATCAAAATAAAAAAAAAAGTTTTCACTTTATGCAATGAATGTTGTTGACATCAATATGTTAAAAAAATATCACTATTAGAATTTATGGTACCATCAATAGTATTTTTTTTAGCATAATGGTAATAAAAGAAAAAGAAGTATATAACCTTAAAATTAAACAATAAACACCTATGTTTTGATAGAAACAATAAATAACTATTAAGTACATTTAGAACAAAATACATGTAGCAAACATACACTCTAACTTGAGATATAATTTAATTAGTAACATCAATAATAAGTTCAATTTCTTATTAAAAAACAAAATTATTTTAGCAAAATGAATGATATCATTAATGAAATTATGTTTGTCCGCAAAATTTAACCTCTTAAGGAAAAAACGATAACCGCACCATATTTATAAAGTAAGCAAAAATAACCATTACATGTCCATACAAGAAAATAAAAAAATATATAATTTTCTAAATAAAAATTGAATTATAATTTTCTATCTCATAATATATTAATATCATACTTAGTCAAATTTATACTATATGTGGCAATTCACTAGATATGTTATCTTAGAGACATATTTTTCATATTCTATAAGCATATAAAAAAAAAAATCAAAATCTCAATTACAACTTTTGACTATTAAAATCTACATAATTGAATGACATAATCATAGCACGGTGATTTAATCGCATTGATATTTATCAAGTATTAACCCGAATTATTTAGTTTGAAGAATTAAAATCTTGTAGTCTTTTTGACCGACACACTGATTAAAATTTCTAAATTTGCCAACTTGGCCAATTTAATGTGCAAAAAATTTGTGTCAAAATTTGAACAATAGTATTGTAGAGGAGAAATTGTGACGGAAAGGAAGACTTCAGCCTCACGACAAGAGAGAAAAGGGAGGAGGCCAGCTAGCACTGAGAGAAGAAGGCCACCTACCATAAAAACCCGAATTCGTATCCTCCGAGTTAACTCAAATTTTGAGTATAGATTCTCACCGTACTATTTACATCCGCACGAATATTAAAGAAGATATCCTGCCTAAATTCTGATCGGACGGTCTGGAGGTAAATACAAACCGTGCGTTGATGCAGAGGATCGGACTCGAAACTCTTCGTTGCATTGGTTAAAAAGTTTTCCAATTGCTCTTACTCCTAACTCATCTTTCTTTCTCTCTCCTTGGTGTAAGTTTGTGGCACCTCACTCCTTTCTCACGTTCTCTTAGCCCCCTCGCCCTTTTTTCTCTCCTCCTCTGACACCATGCCATTTTATTTCCATTTCAACTCTCCTATTTAACCTTCTCCTCCTTTTTATCATTCTCTCTAACGGTTTAAATCTCCTTCCCACATCATATAATAGTAATAGTTAGTGTAGAGAGAGAGAGAGAGAGCAAGAGATAGAGAGAAAGGAGGAATAGTAAAGGCCACACTCAATTGGGAATAGGAGCTTCACTTTGAAGTCTAATTGCACAAATATCACCTCGAATTGGGATTGAATTGCCTCTTTCAGAAGATACTTGCAAGAGTGTAGGATTCTCTCTAATAATACATTGATTGCGGCGATCAGAAAGGAAGTGAAGCCAGAGGTATGCCCTTTTCTTGTTCTTCGCCATTTTGTTATGTTTCCTTTTTTAAGAAGTTGAATTTTGATCTTTAATTGTTTCCTTTTTGAGCCGTGCACATTTCATGTTTGATGTTATTTCCCTCAGAGGCTACAGGATAATGTGAATTAGCTAGTGAATGTTTTTTATCTTATCCAGCTTTGTGTTTAGAAAGTTTGAACCACTTTTAGAAAATTACTATCCGAATCAATTTGGTGCCAATTTTGGGCATAACTCTTCATTTGAACGAACCAAAAATATCTATCTTGGATGGCAGGATGAGTGAGTTTGAATTTTTACGGATTAGAGAGCGTTACTCATTTTCAAGCGTTGAAATGAAATGCGATTCAGGCGGCCACAATTGAGTTTCGTATTCCCTCCAATTGGTTTCACTGGAAATTTCCATTCGTATTTACGCCAGCATGTTAACGAATGTGTCTGCCCTCGATTTTAAAACGTAAACTCATCCATCGGCTATTGGAGATTGCAATTTTGGCGCTCTACTGGTGTGTCGGTTAATATAGTAGAGATGGCGTCTCCAGTTTTCTTAAAATGGAGGAGAGCAACAAAGGAATTAAATTTTTCAGTCCGCTCCTTTCTCTATTAAGATTCCCACGAGCACTGCATTAATCAACTCCGAAACTAACGGCGATTCAATGACGTGCACCCACCAATGGGACGGTTCCACGTGGCCAATTTGAGTTATTGACCTTTTCCTGGTAAAAGTAAAGCGCGTGTGCTCCTCCCTGTCCTTCGTTTCTAAGCATAGTTATTTTGAACAAACGCCTCTAGGTTTTCATGCAAATCTGAAAAAAGCAAAAGTTATTTCCAAACGTACCTTTAAATTCATCCATCCCCTCCCTCCTCTCTCTTTTTTTAACATAATAGTTTCCTACAGTCCGCAAGAGAACCCTTACAATTTATCTCCGCCAAAAAATAAGTTTGAAATATTGAAGGAATAAGGGTAATTCTCTTATGACTTAGAATTCGGAGATTCCACTCATAATAGGTTCATCCAAACATGCATGCTTTGTCATCCGTTTGTATGTTTATATCCATGATAACTATTTTTTTTTTACTAATTATTTTGTTTGTGACAGGAATGGAAGACTCAGCTGGCACAAAATGTTATGGAGAGGAAATGGGAGTCGATCACTTGTTTGATCATATTGAAGATTTGTTGGAGTTTCCAAATGATGATGAACTGCTTCTCGACATGGACCATATGGTGGGCTCATCAGGCTCGGCCGATGAATGCCTTTTGCCTATTGATGTCACGCCAGCGGCTTCACAGGTGGAGGCCAATTTTGAACCAATGCTCCTTTCTTTACCAGAGGATGCATTCCTGTCCGATACACAAGGAGACACATCCAACGGCACTGGTTTAATCAAGGTCGGTGATGCATTGAATGGAGAAGAGGAGCATCTTGGCCCCGTAAGCGCTTCTTCCATTATTTAAAATGTTGTTAAATTGCATTTTCCTTTCTGGTTTAGTCCTCGTTGTAACGTAACATGAATTAAATTACATGGGAACATCGTCTTCTCATATCAATTTTTTTGTGCAAAATTATAATGGTGTTCCTTTTGAATGTTTTGAATTCTATGGTACCAGTGCATTTGAACTTTCCGTAGAGTGCATATGTTTCTAACCAACTTGGGTCCCAAAAATGGGACCTTAAAAAGGTTGGCTTGGGGCCCCACATCACCCACCTGTGAGTAATGTGTCTTTGTACTTGGGTCCCCCTCTTCTTCTTCTTTATGTTATATATTTATTTCCAATCGACCAAACTTCTGATGTAAGAAAACCACATATAAAAGTATAAGATTATTATGTTTAAAAAAGAAAGAAGTGAGCACCGACAGTCTGGAAGGGCTAAATTCTACGTGAATAGACCTTAGTTAAATTCAATGATGTCAATAAATTACTATGTTTAGAGTTCCATTGGTCCAAACTGTTAAAAGACGGCCAGGTGGACTTTTGAAAGCAGCAGCTTTTCTAAGGCAATTGAAGTGGTGCAATTCATGTAGCATTTCACAGCCTGTAATGCATGTGGGAGTCTTATTTAGTACAAAAAAAACAAAACTATCGTGGCAGATTGCTTTTATAACGATAGATCTTTTCCTTTAATGGTCCCATTTCAATTCTGGCAAAACTCTTTATGGACCCAAATTTATCTTGGCTTTTCCCTGCCAGTACAACCTAACAACTGAAAAAGCTTTTACTGATCTGTAATTTTCAAATATTGACAGTGTGATGAACTCGACATGACGCAACTAGAGTGGCTATCCAACTTCTTTGACGAGGCCCCTTCTGCCTCCTCCTTCCCGGTCGATAACCCCATATCCACCATCATCACTGCCGAGACTCCCAATACTATTACCCCAGAACCCAAAAAGGTCGAATGCACTATTACTATACCAACCCCGACTTTAGCTTTATCAGCCCCGAATGACATTACAAAGGAGGATCCAAGCCTGTTATTCTGTACCTCAAGTCCAGTATCTGTCCTTGAGCAGACCAGCTATAGTGGTGGTAGCTCAGCCTCGTCATCAGTTTCATCATCCTCATCTTTTTCATCGAGCAACAGCTTTTCACGGGCATCACTGTCTCCGCGCTCACTGACCCCTCCCGAGCCGAATTTTGCGATACCAGCGCGTCCTCGCAGCAAGCGCAGCCGCCCGGCCAGTTTCTCTCCACGTAACCATGTGATTGTTCCTTTCCTGCCCCCTTCATCTGAGACCCAATCCATCATCGAGAGCATGTCTGAGTCCGAATCGGTACCTGTTTCGGTTCCAATTAAGGTGTCAGTGCCAATGCCAGTGCTCCCACCAGAGCAAGTGCCAGCACCAGTTATGCCTCCGGCAAAGAAGAAAAAGAAGGTTGCTAAGAGGGTGCCTTATGGGGACAATGAGGAGGCAGATTGGGGTGAGTTCCGGCCACAGGCTACATCTGTCAGGAGGTGCATGCATTGCCAGATTGAGAAGACGCCTCAATGGAGAGCAGGACCAATGGGTCCCAAGACGCTTTGCAACGCCTGTGGGGTCCGGTATAAATCAGGCCGGCTGTTTCCCGAGTACCGCCCGGCCGCTAGCCCAACGTTTGTCCCAGATATTCACTCAAATTCGCACAAAAAGGTGGTCGAGATGCGGCTTAAAGCAACCGAGGGTGCTGGTACCGACTTGCTTAAATTGATTCGCATAAAGAAGGAGTGACGTAGCTTGTGTTGGTTCGTGATCTGTTGATCGTCTTTAGTGAGCATGTTAAATTGGTTAGTATATTTAGTTTGGTTGATGTAGTGTGTAGTCCTGTAGTGTTATTTGTTATTATAAGGGTTTTCCATTCATTATTCTTTATTATTTGAACTGTATCCCCCATTTTTTGTGTATAGAAATTGGTGAGGGATGGAGGGTGAAATAGAGAGAAATTGTAGTTGAGAAAGGGAGAGAGATAGAGAGAGGTGAACTAAAGGTAGTTAGGGGCAGAATGAGAGGATAATTTTAAGTGATTGTAGAAAAGAAGGGGGACTTTCATGAAAATGAGGAATTGAAGTAATGTAGGTTTACTATTGAGCTTGTTGTACTATTGCGTTCTTTTTGCAGTTGATTTAATATTAGGAAAGTGTGAACTAGCAGTGTTATGAACATGTTCTTTTCTTGGATTTTTCTGCGTTCTTAAAATAATTAATTGCTTGTATGTATAGGGTTGTTGAACATAGAATAATGGTACTGCAGTGGGGCTATAACTGTAGAGCATAATTTCTCAAGTAAAAATGGAGCCCAACTTTACGAGCACCACTTCTCTTTTTAAAACCTGGAGCTAATTTTATTTGAGTATGAGATACAATATTCAATTTTAAGAAAAATGGATTCTAAAAGAGAACATTAAGTGAGATATATAATTTTTGCAAGCATCTTTTTCTTCGAAAAAATAAATTGTTTTCTTCAAAATTAGTTTTTCAAGCTTCTTTGCTCTCATCTTAATGTTTCAAATCACCAAGGCATTGCTGAATTGTTGAAGGGGCTAATTATCAAAATAATTGACCAAATTATTGCAAAAAATGCCTTGTCAGATGTGAAATATATAAGATGGATCGGATTAAGAAGACATCTTTATAATTTCCGGATAATAAGTGAGCTTCTTTGCAAATTTGCTAAAGCCGGTCCCCTTAATTAGGTTGGAAGATTTTATCTGCATCTAAAAGCATGCATGTTGAATAAACTAATGGCAGGGATTTGCATCTGAGGCCAGAGAGAAAGATCTGTTTGTTAATTTGGGGCATGTGACTCACTTAAAACACAACCATTTTTTAGTTTAAAATATTATAAACACCATTAGAACATGTTAAAACATCATCACCAGTGTAAATAGATACTATAAAATTAAAAATTAACTAAATTAATTATTAACCTACTGAAAAAAAAATGAAAAGAAAAGGAAAAAAAATTACAGATAAAAAACTCTTGTCCAGGAGAGAGAATGGGTAAGAGTGAGAAATAAAATTCTGCCTTTTATATAGCAAAATAGGGGCCGAATGGGCATTTGGTGGACCCTGGCTGGGGCCGCATGGGCATTTAGCGGACCCCTAGCTGGGGCCGCAGAGACATTCTGGGAGCCGCCAAATGCCCATGCAGTCTGAGTATTTGTCGAATTACCCAAAATTTGGGTGATTTGATTTTTTTTTTTTATGCTATAAATAAAAATTTCGGCGTTCTATCACATGGGAGTAGACCCACTCCATGCTGTACAACTTCAACTATCATGATAGTAATAAATAATAATTTGCGGGACCTGGGTAGTTAGTTGTCGTTTTAAAGATTTTTGCAATCAGCCCCTACCAAAAGCTCATAAATCATAATATACCATGTACCTCTGAAATGATAATGTCTCATATGCGCTACAAAACTTGAGATTTATGTGTCTTCTCCTCGTCCCTTTTATTTTGGTAGAAAAAAAAGGTTAAAACTACTGATGTATTTCCCTGTCACTAAGAAGTCCACAAAGTTCCTTTCTAAAATTGAAAAATGGAGATGAATTATTTGTTATATTTTACAAAAGTAAATAATGCATGGCATTTGAAGTTTTCTGGTTCACTGATGGCCTTTTCTTTGTTTGAAGTTACTGATCTCATACTCCAACAACCATATACTTTTACTTTGCCATAGTCACAAGGAAATAGCATTTAAATGTAAACCAAACATGCTGTGAAAGCGCCAGTAGAAAGGGTAGTTAGCTTACATATAATGTCATAAACACTAGAATCCAAATACTTTTTAAACAAAAAAAATAAAAACACAAAAGCCACAAGATCGTCATGAAAAGGATAGTTTAACTTTTTTAAGATTAATCAAGTATTTTTTTATTTCTCTTAGAATCCAAATACTACAATACGTTGGAGAGAATTTGTACATTTAAAATATCTTCCGATGAACTCTTAAACAGATTTGCAGCATTGATTTTTTTTTTTTAAGGTCATTGTTGGTTGCTGGTTCAACATCCACTTTGATTCCTTCCATTTTACTCCTTTATGCTCACTTCTGTCTCATGATTAAAGGACATGATTAGGGTATACACAAACTTTGACACTGCTCAAACTGGCACTGAAAATAAAAACAACCAAAGCTGCAAGAAGTAAGCAAAATAAAAATCAAACTTTTTGTATCCTTCCGTTTGAAGTAAGCATTCACAAATTGTGCCTAAACAAGTATATCTTTTCTGGTATTTATTTTAACTAACACCCAAAGGGTAGGTAATATTCAAGAAAATTTAGAGAAAACTAAACTAAAAATGCAATAGCAGCTAGATCATCTTGAAATGTCTCATATCTCAGGGGCCAAAGAGAAAATCAACCTGTGTAAAATGTGTTGATAAAAAACTTTTGTCCACCTCTATGCATTGCTTGGTAGGCAATTTGCATATGCAAGCGACTGCAAACCATACACTAACAGCCAAAATTACATTTGCCCAAACTCATCAAGAAAAAGTTGGCAGAGGCTTGTCACAAGTGTTGTGAACCAACTATTAGGCAAAATTGACTAGAAATTCAAACACCCCTTTTCATTACTTGCAAGGATTGAGAGATGCTGCAATAAAAAACACGGCCAAGATAAGATAGTTTAATCACGAAGTAAGTAAAACCCCAGCATTCCAATAATATTCAAATGCCTCGTAATACACAGAAAAGACCATATGACACTGTTATTATGCATAACAGAAACCAATGCATCCTCTTAATACTAAACCCTCCTAAGATTCGCAGAGGAAACATTAGCTAGTTGCTAATGAGATAGAATCTCCTGTCATATTCGGAAATGTAATAATAAGAAAAAAAAAAAACAAAAGCCACAAGTTACTGATGTCATAAAACAGTTTCAATTTTGGTTCCCTACAGTGGAGCCATCTTCCAGTAAGCACACCTCCTCAAGTACTCTTTTCGGGAGTCAGGGAGATGCAAGTAAACTTCAGAAGAAAGTTGCAGCACAGGAAACCCAAATTGTTAATAAAATTCACTTGAACCTCTGTTAGCGAGTATTTGAAGAATCTTGTCCTTAAATTTGCCCTGATGCTGCTTTCTTCCTGGTACTTCCCTTAGATGATGTGATTTCTGTTTCAGTAAGTAAGAAGATACTGAAAAGATGCCTTAGAGAGAAAGAGACCTTTATGCCACTGCCATGTTTTAAAAAAAAAAAAAAAAAAAAAACAGAGAGACAGAGAGAGACCTTTATCTCATGAAGACTTGCACGACATCCACTCTGTTCCTTTTATCCTTTTATCCAGTTAAGTTCATTTAATAATGGTGCAGTGCGAGAAGGGCGCTCTTGGATTCGAGTTGAGTTGTTCAGCATTCAGGCTGCTTTGACTCTTGGGTAGATCGGTTTTGGGTTGTCTCTGGTCTCAGGTCATCCAGGGTGGGTATTTAGGGTTTGGGCTGTCAAATTAGATTTTGGTCATTTGAGTTTTGTGATAGACAGCTTTTGTACGAGGCTAGTAAATTGGCAACGGGTCATTTTGGGAGAGCGAATTGGGGTGTTGTATCAGGCAGGATGGTTTCAGGTTTGGGTTATTCTGGTTAGGGAGTAGTCAAGTTTCCTGTCAGCTCAGGTTTCCTTTAGTCTGGAAAGAGAGTAGACAGATTTTGGATCATTAACCCTTTAGTAAAAATCCGGTCGTGTTGAACTGGTCGTTCAGGTCTGATCAAGTGTCGCCAGGGTTAAAAAAAATGACCCTGTATTACAGATTTGCATCACTAATTTTGACAGACATTGTTGGCCTTTGCATGATCAACACAAAACAACAGTTAGTAAATGGAAAACCTAAATTCAGTCTTACCTCAAGTCAGATACATTTCTGGTGCAGTCCTGCGGAAAGCAATCAGAAGATCCCTCTATCCTCAAATCTTCCCTCAACATTTCAAGCACAATTAGACAGGGATTCAAATTGATATTGGCTTGAATTTTTTTAATTTGGAACTAATCTCTATTTCCCTACATAAGCCATTAAACAAGACCAACTAACTATATAGGGGCAAAAACACGGGAAAATAGTAATTCCTGTGAATAATGTTCATCATGAGGGAGTAGTATTAGTCAGCTTGTAGCATTTTGTGACAGGATTATTTCTCTACTGTTTTATTGGAAGTAAATGAAAATTAAGTGAGTTACATATGCAGGCAACCAGTCGGGTAGTAATCATATGGCCTGATAAGGAAATACCTTTATTTATGATGACTAATCGAGTACGAAAAAATTGAAGAATCTTTCTACTTTACTAATTACAGCTCAACTTTCAATCAACCTTTTTTGTCTCTTTTTCCTCTTTCAGACTCACTTCTTTGTGCTGCTACTGGTACCAGTACTGGCACTAATAGAGGGAAGGATGAAGAGGTAGTGGACGAGTGAGAGGAAGAGATGTTCATTTCTGTTTTCTCATTTCAAAATAACTGAGCAATCAGTTTCTTAAGTCCGATTATGTGTCAGGTTGCAAAACTAAGATGATCTTGGTTGTGAAGTTAATTCTAGTTGATTGCTATTCACCTATAAGAATTTGATTTAGCTGAAGTTATTTTAGTTCATTGAATAGTAATATTTTAAACTACTCTCCCTCTCTCTCTCTCTGTGTACAAACTCAAAATCAATGCTCTCAGGCATTTGTGCCAGTATACTTCACATAGACACCCATCTTAGCCCAAATTAAAACTTGAAAACTGAAAAATGACTACTTCAAAACTAAAGTAATCAAATTACAGACAGCAATATCAATCTGGATTTCAAAAAATGTTTTTTTTTTTTTTTTTGCAAAAACCACATACAAGATTTAAATAATGTGGGGGTTTATTTGGGAAATCCTTGGCATGGCAAATTCCAAACCAAATATGAGATTGGGATTTGGGAGGCACTATGCGAAAGGGAAGATATTACGGATTGTCTAAAAAATGAAGCTCAAAACAGCCTTTAAATATCCCAATCAAAAGAAATCAGGTCTGCGAAGAGAGTTTGCTAATCGAACATGCCACCTTACATGTAACAAAACAGAATCAAAGAAAGGCTATGCGCCAACCAATCTTAGCATAAACTATATTTTTCTATCAAATTATTTTTCCAATAATTTACCATGATGATGCACCGATTCAGAATGCTGAAAAATTTAACTGATTTAATGTATGGTAAAAATCTGAACTAAATCTCATGATTTTCACAGGCTTGACAAATACCATAGAGATGATGCATATAATTCATGTACACGGGCACCAACTTCGAGCAACATGGTGCACACAAGCCCGGACAATGAATTTTACTGAGGATGGTTTGCATTTCTCTAAAAATATAGTGGGTATTTTTTTTGTATTGCCCAGTTGGCTCCTATAACACGTCTGGCTCAGTTAAGCTGTTCTTAATATCTGGAAGGAATCTGTTAAGTTGTTATATAAATGTTCTGTTGACGTCGCCTGGAAATTTTCTTACCTAAAAATTTTCGACCTCAACTAATGTCCAATCGAAATCCATTTAAAAAGCTTAGAGAAACCTTTAAACTTCTCAGCAATTACAACATGAACATCTTGAAAGGGGAGGTAGCACAGTTGGCTAGGAAGAAAGTCTTAGGATTGTTGGTTACCAAAGCTCAAGAGTTCAATTCCCCTTACGACTTCGCAGCCTCTACGAAGGTTTTAAAAAAAACAACAGAACATCTTACTATACGAAATCAAGTATTAAAATCACTGGTACAATGATTAAGGAGGTAGTTCTTTTCTTCTCTTGATGGAAGAAAAATTTGCAGAATAAATCTGACATACCAAGAAAAAGAGCTCTTGCTAATAAATGAAGTTGGAGAACTCCTCAGGCAGAACTACGAATATAAGTGCAAATTAGAGAAGTATGGTACTGCAAATCCACAACTCCAGAACAGCACAGAGTTTCATTTGAACCCATTGATCAAATTCAAGCCAGCATCAAAAGCAGAAGTAAAGATAATAACAAATATGAAATCAGTGACCAGAAAATAACAATTCGAAATGTCACCAATTTGTTATTTTTTTTTTAAGTAATAGTAGAAATAAATGGCTGACAATAAATGAACATTCGAAATGTCACTAAAGGCCGACAATAACTGTTATTTTTCAAGTGTTTTTAAATGTTCATCAAAACCTTCATAATTTGTTCTAATTAGATATACAGATTGATATACAAAAAATAATAAAAAGAACCTTATCAAGAAAAGAAAATATAACAAACAAAAAATTACCTAGAGTGCTTCTCTGGGTTGAAACATCTTGATGATAGCCCTAGCCCCGTCATAATCATTTAATGCAACCATCAGCTTTTTTAATCTCCGTGCACCATGTACCTCATTCTCATCCACCCTCAACTCCTTTACAAGTTCCATTAAAGGTCGAATTTTCTCAGTATGATCTTCTTTTAAACCAACACCTGATACAAATCCTGATAATGAAACCACCACCCTCTCTAACCTTAGAACTGCATCATGCGTATCCAACTCAGAAGAATTGATTTGTGGCAAGACCTTGTCCCTTAACAACTCCACAATTGCAAGCTTCTCCAAAGCAGGTCCTGCTAGTATATCTTACCACAAACAAGTGTTTCTAAGCAAGTGGACTGACATGCCAAAACGGTACGCAGAGAACTGGCCAGCACCTGGTACAGCCTTTATGACAATTGGGCCCCATAGCGGCACATCCAAGGTTTTGACTGCCTCAGTCAATGGGCATTTACCACTGCAAGCAGCTCATGCAGAGCCTTTGTGAAAAGTAGCTTATGAGCATCTTGGCAGAGGAAACAGCATTTTGGGTTTGTTTGGTGCTAAAAACATCCCAGCAATGGGCAATTTCATGGTGAAATATAGGAAGTGCAACCTTCTCAACCAAGTCCGGTATCAGATTCATATCCGAATCCTCCTTTCAGTCATCAACTTTTAATTCAAGAAGGCCATAGTCAAACAATTCCTTGTGCCACTCCATGCCAACAAAATCAGTGAAATGGTACAGCGGATCCCACTTAACGAGCTCCAATCTAACAAAAGGTGCAAAGACAGCCTGTACACTGTCCGACACATAAGCATTGCCGTATACTGATGGGTACTGCTGTTTCCAACCTTCAAACTTCTCCTTGACATCCTTCAGATTGGCGTACTCATTTGACGCATCACTAAATATCTTGTCAGCTGTTTGTAAATGCTCATCACGACTCGACATATAGGCAGCACTCTCACTGTCACTCTCATCTGTGCTCAGCTCTCCTTCTGTGATGCTAGTGTTCACATTAAATTTCATGCGTTTACATGCTTGCCGAGCCATTCTTCTCTTTCTACTTTCCATTCTCAACTGCAAGGTCACTCTCTTTTGCTTGTTCACGTCTTGTCCAAACTCATCCAGCTCCACAGGTAAATTTCTAGAAGCTTCCATAGCTGTGATTGCTGCAGCCTGAGCAGCAGAAATAGCTGCTGCTAGCTGACCGGAACTGCTCAAGCTTCTAGAATCATCTAGAACCCTCATGGCAGCTTTTATTGCTAGTTCAAGAGCTGATGACCCATCAACCAGGTCAGCAGCACGCCTTTCAGAGATGCTTTGGGCACGGTCTTTGTGCAGTTTCTGCATTTCTTCCTCTAACACTTCTACCCATTAGAGCCTGAGAGGGACATATCAACCCGAACCAAAGAATCTAGAGTTGATTTGTGCGATTCCTTGAGCTTGTTCATCATGCCATGCAAAGCCTGTACCGCCACCTTGGCCTGTTGTGACAATGACATAGCGTCTGCACTTTGACTCACAAAAATTGAGGTTTGTTGAGGCTGAACCTGTGACAGAAATACACTTGATGGGACACCGTTTGGGGTAAGCCCACCTGCTGCAGGTGCAGCTGAGTCATCTAATCTGCGACCCAAACCCCTTCTGAATTGTTCTTCCTCCCACCTTCTTTCCTCTTCCTCATCTTCCTCCTCTTCATGCAGCTCCAAGTCTTTAAATTTTGCATTATCCATGGACATACTACTATTTTTAGAATCCTCAAATATTCCCTTATTTACAGATCGCCCAGGTTTGTCGCCTAAAAGAGCAATTTTTCCCTTCAACTCTGCATCTTCATCTTCATCACTGGAGCCTCTAGTACTGCCAGACAACCGGCTACTAATTACACCACCACCATCAAGAGAGATGAGGTCAGGCGCAGCATGTCAGGTCTGTTGCAACTGCTGGAGCTTTGCTATATATAATTTTATCTATTGTTGCCTGATCTGGAATTATGGCATTTTACCACCGGGTCAGGTTTGGGCTTGGGTTTCTGAGATGCAGGTTGTGTTTTAGTGCTTGGGTTGACATCATCTGTGTTTGAGTCTGCAGCTTCAGATTGGCGCCTAAAATTCTTGGATCTTGCACCAATACTCATCACCAACTTTTATTCTGTGTGAAAGAAAAGGATAGAAATGAGAAGAAATTAATTGGGGTAAATTTGTAGAGGGTTATACCACCAAACAGTAGCAGAACTAACAGTATGAATTGACCCAACTCCTGAAAGCCTATAAATTGGTTTGGAACCCAGGTCTCAAATAAACTAACTCAAATTAATTGATAGCTCCAAATGCTACCACTAATTAACCACAATTCTTCCCAATTCCAAGCAGCGCTAACAAACTGATTCCAAACTACAATTACATACGATTACAGAACTAAATATTTAAAATTCTAAAGACTAGTAATCATCCCACTGCAAAGCCGGAGAGCAAAACATCTCCTCACTTAATCTGACGTTAAAAACTGCAACAATAAAAGAGAAGGGTGCTCTCTTATACATATAGCAAGCAAAGTACCTTTAATAGTGATAAAACAAAAGAGAAAATTGCAATTAATAGCAGAAATCAGAAAGCTTTACCGAACATTGGTACTTGGAAAACAAGTAACGAATTTGCGCGAGGAAGGCGGTAGCACAGAGAGCAACAGTGAGCCCTACTTGTCGAAGAGCTGGGACGGGGACCAGAAAAGACGGAAGTCAACGATAATCGAGACGAGGAGAACAATAGGAAAGGGTTTGGCTCCTTGTTCGCCCTTCAATTTTTCTTTACTCCAGAACAATACGAACTTCGAAGGGTTTATTTTGCAGCTTTGGACGGGAGAGGACGATGAATTCGCATCCTCTGCGGAGTCCCGCGGAGTTTTCAATCTGGTCCGTTCGTTTTGATCGGATGGACCAGATCAGATCTTACCCGAATTGAAAAAAAACCAAAATTCCCCTGATCTGATCTGATCTAGTCCGTCCGATTAAAACGAACAGACCAGATGAAAAATCCGTAGAACTCCGCACCCTAAACTCTACAGAGGATACAGAGGACGATTCCACACGGTTGTTAGAAAAGTCAAATTGTATGGAGCAAAATAGTATGGCACATTTTTGACAAGTAGCACGGACGGAATGGATCGTTCCGGCCGGCAGACTAGGATCAAACATTCCGTCTATCTTATCTTTTTCGTTTTTTTTTCTTGAACTCTTCGAGTATGAATCAATTGTACACATAGGGGTGTAAACGGAGCGGATTCGGAGCTGATAATGCTGATACCATATCCATATCCACCTTTCAATGATTGGATATGAATACAGATACGGATAGTAAACGGATATCAAAATTCAAAACCAAATTCACTTTAAACGAATACGAATACAAAGCGGATAATCCACGAATACGGATTTGAATACGGATAGGACACGAATAATAATCAGATAATTGAGTCATTTGAACTTTAAAATACAAATATTAATGCACAAAATTCAAATATAAAAAAAAACGAATAATTTAAGTTAGGTTATAATTTAAGTTATAATTCAAGTGAGTAATAAACAAAAAATATATCTAATTTTAATAAAATAACGAATATGTAGCTGTAGCGGTGGCTTTAATTAATTATTTCTAATAAAGTTTGAAACTGGCTCACTCAAAATTTGCATTGAAGTCAAGTTCTAGAATGATGTAGCTATGTAGGTCCCACAAGAATTTCTTTTTCTGTGTTGGCGCTACAGACATGATTCAAATAGGACTTGATGTTCGGATATGTGTCAAATGATTAGTCTCACAAGAGTTAGAATATCGGATCCCAAGTGTATACAAGTCTTTGGAGACGCTAACCACCAACTAGTTTGTTAGCGGATCATCGGAGTGCCGAGTAAAATGGATCCAGATTTGGTATTCGGATAATCCGGATATCCACTCCGTTTAGCTGTTTGAGAAATTATCCGAATCCGTATCCGGATTTTTCCTCTATATTTGAAAATTATTCAAACCGGATCCGATTAATATATGAATCCAAATTATTCAAATCCGGAACCCACGTGGATACGGATCGGATTCGGAGCGGATTATCCGGCTCCGTTTTCAGCCCTACGTACACATCATCCTTTAAAAAAGAAAAGCTGGCCAGTATGGTTCATTCCGGTCCTCCTGATGGTATGATCCGGTCAGACAGGTAAACCGGTATGATTCATTCCAGCCGGACGAATCATTACTTCTGTGCTACTTGGGGAATTTTTTTTTAAAACGGTGGCATGTATTTAAATTTATTTTTCTAATGATATTAGTAAAAAAAATTGGAAAATAGTACATGAGTACAGGGGAATTTACATCCTCTCCATTACCTAAAAAGGAAATCTTTTGATCCGGACCGTTCACTCGGCACGAATCTTAAAGCTCAATAATACTGCTCCTGCGCTATCCCGAATCCCAAACCGACTGATATTTAATCTCAAACCGTAAAGTGAATCATCTACCTGGGAGGATACGGATCCAGAATTGGGAATAACTAAAAAACAGGTTGATATTGCACCTAAAATTTGACTGAAAAATTGAAAATTACATGAAAAATAAAGGAAAAATTGAACTCAAGCTGAAAAAATTAAGCATAAAAAATTTACAATTACAAAAATATTAATTTGACTTTGTTGACATATTTCATATCTTTGTAACATTTTTAACTAATTTTAAATATTTAATGAGTATTTAACAGAAACTTTTTTTTAGAAAAAACATGACAAACACTATTTTGACACGGCTAAACACAAGACGCCAATCTGTGTTGTGCTTGTTTTTAGCACTGGGTAGGAGACATGTTTGATTGTTAATTTTTTGGAAGGTTAGTGGACCAAGGGGCCACTAAAATTTTAATTTAAAATGGCTTAAGCTACTTTTTTTTTATTAAAATTCAATTCTTATTTAAATTATATTTACAGTTTAATAAAATTAATAAATTATGATTTAAATTATTCTTATTTGATTGGAGATTGTTTATGGCCTAACTCACATGTTAAGATTCTGTTGAGGCTGAATAACTACAAGCGCTATGCTAGCTTTCTATATATTCTGTATCTCTTAGTTTCAGTTCTAACCCTATACAGGTTTCAGTCCTCACCTTCTTTTTTATCTTTATTTTCACTGAAAAGAAACAAAAATACAAAGCATCTTCAAAGCCTACTAAACTGTGCTGATTACTGATTTGCCTTTTACAACACAATATTCATTTTCAACTTCTAATTGAGGCAGTCAAAAGAAATTGCCGGGTTGGGAAGCGCGGCTACTTTCTATTGGAGGAAGAATCACAGTGAAGCCAGTTCTCAGTACTTTACATAATTACATTTATATTTCATGCGAGCTTTCAAGGAGTTTTCTCTGAAAGGTGGATAAAGATTGTCATTGGAATCATTGTCTAGTAAACTAGCAAAATTTTTGCCCTCTTGAGAAAAATGCTGGACTAGGTATACTGTATATTGGTGGTACAAAACAATGCTCTGCTTCTTAAATGGTTGCAAATTCTACTCACCAAATAGGAATTCATTTGGAAAGTACAATCAACTAAATAAGAAATGACATATCGGAAGTTCTTCTCCTTGATATTTTGAAGCTCATGCCGAATATAAACATTTTTCTTCGAAATGAATGATATGCGTGGTTTTAAATAAAAATGGTCGGCATATGGGAGGGTTTTCCTTTTAGAAGTGATCCTTGATCATGATGGATATTTTAAAGTGCTTACTTAGTACATTAATTTGTCGAAATCACATACCGGTGCTGCAAGGAATGCTAACCATCGCAGGGCTTGGAGGAAGGGAAGGAAAACACTATCGGGCCAGGTAAAGTTGAGATGGGATGTGGCTTGGGCAGCAGGAGTATGGTCACTGTGGAAAGAGAGAAATAGTAGGATTTTCTCACACGATCAAAAGCTGACACAAAAATTAATCAATGAAGCAACTGAACAAACATTGCTGTGAATTACCAATAGTTAGTAAAAGATATGTAAGAGGGAGAATGGGAACTAGCGAGCACACAAGATCATTTACTGTATTAATTAGCGTTTTATTTACTAGCTGAGGCGGTGTTTCTGTATAGGACTTACCCTCCAGAGAGAGACTGTAAATAACTTTTTCTTATTAATATATTGATAGCCGGCACCTTGCCAACTGTCCTTCAAAATTTTTTTTGCCAAAATCACTCGTGGACAATAATATCTCTTTTGTTAGCTTTATGTTGCTCAACCGTTTACTCAAAGAGAAAATCTTCTAACAATTAAGAAAATCAATTTCCTTTCAAAATGCACCTTTTGTGCTTTGTAAACCTTGCATTTGAAAGCACATACCATTTATTTTGGAATTCCATACGAATTTCTTGAATTCCTCTTGTGTGCTTTCAACATCTCTTTCTCTCACACTTTGATTGGAGATGCTTAGTTTCTTAATAGAGCTTCTTAATTGTGATCAGACACACAAATATGACTCTGTTTGGACCGCTGGGTGCTGAGCATTATACAAGGAAAGAACCACATTTTTTTTTTCAAATAAGGAGAGCCTTGTCTCCGTGACTCCATTAATTGTTGATGACAACTTCTTTAGAAGTTAGGAGATACTTTATTATACTGATTAGATCTTCTGCCAGTTTTCAAAAAAAAAAAAAAACTTTATTATTAATTAAGAGACAATATTAGTGCAAACTTTACACTCCGTTTCTTTTAAATTTTTTGTGTAATAAAATTTGATGTTTGATAATCACTAATTGACTTAAAAAATAATCATTGACACAATGAACTATTTGATCCTCCTAAATTATTATGTTCCAATAGCATTTCTTGGCTCTTTGAAATTTGAAATTTAGATCATAATTCTTCATGAATTATACACATTTTTGCTTAAATATGAAATAGATCCTCATTAATGGAAAATAATTATATATTTCTTGTAGCGAGAATATAGTCAGAATTCCTGAACTCAAAAATGGAAACACAAGTTTATGATGTGCTCAGTCGGAGAAATTAGTTAACTAAAATACACAGAAATGTATGCAATAGTCTGAAGTTTGGCAGAGAATTAAAAATTTGCAAACTAAAACAAGGCTTAGCCTAAGAACATGTTACAATTTTGTTGAATCCCAATCAAGAGGCTGATCGAAGATTCGTTCTTCTTAAGGAGATGTATGCTAATAGCCTGTACCCAAAAACCATTATAATTAAAGAAACAACTTCTCTAAGACCATTGTCCATATCAGTAACATTTAGGTACGGCGGCACTTCATCATACTGCACTTTCAATAGGAGCCTGTAGGTATGATAGTTGAATGATAGATAGCGAAGCCATGATATGAATGAAGGAACCCTCTGCACATCACAAAATTCATGAGATAAAACATAATTTGTAAAATGGAGTTTGCACATTTGTTATCTTCCTTAAATTTTGAGAATGTTATCTATTAAGAAGTTTGAAGGTCTAATGCTTACCTTTATAAAAAATCCTCCGGCTAACATAAAGGTCATCACTGTGACAGAAGCAAGAGTAGTTGCCTTTTTTATATCTAAGAGGGTGGCACCAATTGCTAAACCGAGACCCTATATATAATTTCATAAATTTCAATTATGATCAGATTTCTTATGTATGTAGTTTTTTTTCAAATCAAACATTGTCTATTTTTTAAATTAAATATTGTAATTTTATATTGTGTACCTGAGCAGCGACAATGCATAGGAAAACAATAAGCACAGTAAGGAAAAAGGCAGTTGCCGTCTGTCTCAGACCAGCCATGAAGTAAACAATAACCAAAAAGATAATAGGTAGCAAAAGATCAAGCGGCATATCGCTAGTGGTTCTGGCCATGAAGTAAGCGCTGAGCTTGTACATATCAACAGCTCTTTCCTTGTTAAGCATTGCTCTCTCTTGTGGAAATGTAAATATAGCAGTAAACACCGGAAAGAATCCCCAAAATACTGCTATGAAAAATAGCAACCCTGCCTACATTTATACAATTGAAACTTGTACATCAATCAATTTATCAAAGAATCAATCAATAAAATGAACTAAATCTATATTTCCAAGACAAAATATCTTATAAGGATACATACCTGGTCTTGAAGAGCTTTGGGAGTGGCGGTGTTAGAATGCCACCAGAGAAGGCCAAGGATAAGTGCGGTGGCAACAACTTGTGTAATCCTCATCCAGCTCAAGTAGTCATGCCGTCTTTCTTTTATCCCTCTCAAGAATAAAATGACGTACTGCTCGCTCCAAGATGCTCCCCATTCTCTCTTCATCTTCTTTTGAGGTAGTGCCGGCACACACTCCTTGAAATCCTCAGAAACCAGTGTTTTCTTCTCTTTGCTCTCCATTTTGTTCTCATATGCTCCAACTAGGTACTGCATCGGTGCATTGATAATTAGTCATTTATTGAAACTTACAACCACATCAATGTATTGAAATTTGGCTTAGTTTCAGACTTTCAGTTCTATAGATAATAAGTTAGCTATAGTTCTTTCTATCAATCTTGCACATTTATCGAATTAAAAATTATCAATTAATTACCTCATGAACATCATTTGTAGATGGTTTGTTAGCTTTGGCATCGGTTGCCATATCTTTAGTTTGCACTTCATCATGCAACTCGGAAGGTACTGATATATCGGTAAGGTTTCCATTCGAAAGGTCTAGCAAGAACTCTGCTGGGTTCATTGCAATCAGAGGTGAGCAACCAATGGATTCAAAATAGGGCATAGCTTCCGATGCCTTTCCAAAATAAAGTAGGCTGCCTTTGCCCAGAAGGATCAGTTTATCGAATTTGTGAAACAACCTGCTTGACGGTTGATGGATTGTTGTCACCACTGTCTTTCCAGCCTTCTCTCAAAATTTAAATATTGTGTTAGTTATTTAATTAATATATAGATTAATTGGCATGCATATACTTTATCTATGCTCTGATTGTATTCTCTAATAATTTACCTCAGCTATGTTATGTAAAACTTGAACAATACGTAGAGCAGTAGTTGAATCTAGTCCAGATGTAGGCTCATCAAGAAATAGCAAT
Source organism: Carex kokanica (assembly GCA_025461125.1). Lineage (NCBI taxonomy): Eukaryota > Viridiplantae > Streptophyta > Magnoliopsida > Poales > Cyperaceae > Carex > Carex kokanica. The sequence continues at coordinate 636,964 of JAJGRX010000347.1, forward strand.
GAGGGGTTGATGATGATCTCACAACCAATGCAAACCCTTTTCCTCTCACCTCCTGAAACACCACGTACAAATGATCCTCCAATCATTGTGTTCTCACACCTGACACCCAACATATGATCAATTAGTTGGCATTAAATTCTCTATATTAAGACATTCACTTGAATTTGTAGAATGAAGACATGTGTACCTTTCAAGACCCAGCTCATAAATGACATCCATTGCCCTGCCCTCTTTTTGTTGTTTTGTCATTGTTTTTGGTAATAGAAGGAGTGCCGCATAAGTTAATGTTTCTTTCACTGTAAGATGCGCAAATAGCACATCATCTTGTGTCACAAATCCTATCCTGTATCATGGACCACATTAATTGTTTCCCATATATACTTTAGTCTATATATGCAAAATATGCTTATTAATTAAATCATTAATTTACTGTTATAATTAATTAGGAAGGATTTGAATCATAGAATAGATTAAATTTCAATTTGGGTATAACCAAGCTATTTACACAGAATTTTTTGCGTTATTTTTTAATTTTGGCTTTATTACTTGGTAACAACAAAAAGCAGCATCGGGTCCTGCGCTTTTAATATAAAATAAACATGATCAAATCTTGCATCGTATTATTAGATTGGAACTAAAATAAGTTAGTAGACAGATTTGGAATAGAAGTCAATCTATGTACCTGCGCTTTAATGATTTGTTGTATGTCTCATCATTGTAGGTGACTAAACCTTCAACTGCATTATTGCTTATTCTTCCGCCAAGTAAGCTCAGAAGACTTGTTTTCCCACAGCCAGATGGTCCCATCAAAGCTACTACTTCCCCGGGGCTAGCAGAACCAGATATGCCATGGAGTATGTATTTCTCATTCGTAGTAGTGACACCTTTGATAAAGACCTTATACTTGACATCTGTGAACTGCAAGGTCAATAGTCAATACTACAATTAATGTGTCTTCTGTTTTATTTTCCATTGGGTCCCTTGTGACAGTTACTGGAGACCAATGGGTCTATGATGCAAAATCTGGTATGAGAAAGCGGAAATATTTCTAATTTCTTTTGGTGTGGATTTAGTAGCATATACTGGTGTAAACTGGTATATATTGAATAATAACAATGACAGTAACAGGAAGGGTGAAGATAACAGATGTGTCACTGAAGCCAATTAATGTAATGATTTTTGCGGATATTTTTTATTGGTAGAATTAATAGAAAAGAAGAGAGAGAAATAGAAATAGTACATCAGTACTTATATTGGTAGAAAGATCGGTAAAATTCTTACCGATTCAAAAACCAGTTTGTTTTTCTTCCTTTCATTTTTTTCTAGTAAAATATAATTTTTTTACAAAAATAGATAGAATATCTTAGATATAATAGAAACATTCTATCTATTTTTTGAAAAACTTTTCATATTTTACTAGAAATCTAATATAAGAATTCCCTCCATCTATACATCAGATTTAAAAAAAAAGAAAAACTAAGTTTGGATCAGTATAATTCGTACCGATCCAAACTTTTTTATTTTTAGGATCAGTAGAAATCCTACCGATCTTTCTACTAATATAAGAACTGATGTACTCTTTCTATTTCTCTCTCTTATTTTCTATTAATTTCTACCAATAAAAAATTTCCATGATTTTTGCAGTACTTTTGAGGGTCTTTCTGTTTTTTTAGTAGACTTTGTTTCAGTTAATGTAACGGGAAATGCCTTTTTTCAAAAAAGAAAATAAATAACACTGTTCCACTGAGATTGTAATCTCTCCATTGGCTCTCCTAAAGCAAACCCTTTTTGTTTTAAAGATTTTTAATTTTTTTCTCTATTTTTCAGCTCTAGATTATCTTATGGTGTCCTTGGTACTCTGTCCTTTTATAAGAAATAATGATAAAACGCACCTTTAAGTAAATCGGTAAGGTAGGCTCAACTATAAAGTTTTTTCGTTTGATGTTCGACTCGAGATCTCCAACTACATTAAAAGCATACATATACACCTTATTAGATAATAAACATAAGTGTTAAGTCTCAAAAAACAATTAATTTACTAGACATCTTAATTACCAGGAGAGATATCATCATCACTGAGACTGGGATTTAGATCAGCGACACCTTGAGGTGGTGGAGTAAAACCAGTGAATGAAAAGGAGAAACCCAAGCTGGCACTTGATGCTCTGCTCAGTGCCGCGTTGCTCACTTCCTCTAAATCCACCTTCATGTTGAGCTGCGTGCTCCTCGACTTTCTTATGTGGTAGCTGCCCCTCTTAGCTGGTGAGCTACCCACCACCTTCGACTTGCGGGCCCCACCATTTAGCTCTGTGCTAAATTCTGTCTCTGTTGATGCCGTGCGGCTTAATGACTTCAACACCTCCAATTGGTCTGATCTCGTTCTGTCTATTACTGATGACGATCGTGTTGCTGGATCTGAATCCATTTGCCTGCGTGTTTTGAATTGTTGATGAGTATGTTAAAGTAATTTTAGCGTATATTTAGGTGAACATCTATTTGATATCTTAAAAATATTATTCAAACTAATTAAATAAAGTTGTAGACGTGTTCTTCTTCACGAAATTCATGGTTTGTATCAAAAAGCTGTTAAAAAATCAACCTCTTTTAATTTTTTTTATTGTTTGATAAAAAACTAAATGTTTTTCAAATTAGTTCAAAGTTGATACATACCATATTTAACTTGTTAAAAACACGTCTACAAATTTATTTTTTATGTTTGACTAATATTTTTTAAGATATCAAATGAACAATGATAGGTGACATTAGCAATCAAAAGCAATTAATGTTGGTGGATTCACTCACTTTGGCAATCAACAACTTAAAGTCATTTTCTTACTTAAATTGAGTTGGCTAACTTTGATTCGTTATTTATCATGATAATTAACTAGCTGTACGTACACTTAAAAAAAATATTAATTAGTGGTGTGAGAAATAGTCATTGTTATTATTTTATATTATTTGTTTATCGTTGTTATTATTATTATTACTAGTATATTTAATTATACAATTATATTATTAATCAATATCATATTGTTGTTACTGTTATTATTTATAACATAAATATTATTATTATCATAATTTTATATTATTACTACTACTATTCTTATTACTATCATTATTGGAAAAAAAAAATATAGGTAAGAAGCGAAGGACATGTAGTGCCAAATGAAAAAAAAAAACGCTTTATCTAGTATTTAGGGCTCGTCTAATAAACAGGAAAATACAAAAAAGAAAAGTTCTTTTGGTTAATAGGTGTTCTTTTGGTTGCCAATTCTGTCTTTGCGTAGAAAAGTTACGATTTTAAACATATTTTATGAAAATCATGCAACATAACCTGTAATATACATTTAGAGCATACAGGTACAAATAAGGACTTGAGATATCAATAGACAAATAATAAAGATAAATAGCAGAACTGCAGAAGTATCAGAAATCAAATATCCAGCATGAATTACCAAAGCCTTAATTAACTCATTGCTAATATAAGATGAAGGAGAACGCAAGATTGAAATGGAATACCTTCAATTTTTCCTTAGACCTTGGAAAAGCTCTCTTTTTCTCTCTCTCTCAAACGAGAAACACTTCGAAACTAAAATTGGGAAAGAAACAGAGAAAGGAATGAGGGGCTAACTGAATGCCACCAGTGCATATATACACCTAGCCTTTCATCTTCTTTCTTCCCTTTTCGCAATAATTAATAAGCAAGCCATTACAATCACAAGCCAATCAAACAGCCTCCAATGTCGTATACTCCAGGGAACATATTTACTTATTATTACCAAAACGCCCCTTGTTTTGTTTTTATTATCATACACCTCCAAATTTTCTTGATTGTGTTTGCCGTGCAAGTCTCTTTCCTCCCTTTTATGTGGGCTGCATTGTTCTTAGCTTAGTTCTCTTGAATAGTATTGTACATGTTTTTCCACCGTTTGCTTTAAGGCAAATTAATTAAGGTGAAAAGGATATGTTACAATATTAGAAAATGAAAACACCAATTCTAACTACTTGAAAGAACAAAAGGTACAAATGAAACTGCATGCATTAGCCCCATAAGGAAACGACAAGTTAACACAATATATATGGTTAAGTTTCAATATGACATCAGTTAGGTTTTGAGCTGACTCTAACATGACGACCGTTGCTTTGTTAATAATCTACGTTGTCTGACTCGAGGTGACTTGTCTAGCAACAGCAATAAACCGGCATTGCTACTTGATAGCCCAAGTGGATACCTGTCATTAACATTCCAATATATTAAAATTGTAATTAAAATCACACAATTAATGTTTCGTGTATTTCTAAGGATAATTATTAAACACACTGAAAGAGAAAATGAGGAACATATGATCCATTTCACTTACTTTATCCGAGATGCTTTCCTTCTCCAGAATAAAACTGATGTGATCCACTGAAATAAACCAAACAAACAGTCAAGAGAAATGTATATATGAGCGGAGCCCAACTTTTAAGGTATGGGGGTCAAATTTAAATGGGGATTAATTATATAAAATTTTCGTGTTATGAATGGGGATCAATTTTATAGCATAATTAGTTATTTACTCTAAATTATATAGAAAATCATGTATGAATACAAAAAAAAAAAAAAAATGAGATCATTTGACACCCTATACCCTCTTATTCAGTCCGCCCCTAACATATATGTATCAGACAAAAGACTAAAAAAAAAAAATAGAAAATGTAATCAGGGTCTTAATACTAATGTCTAATGGGCTCATTTAGACTTTATAAATGAAAACAGGCTTTCATTCAGAAGGCCCAATGCTAATATAAACTATGTCTTCGTTTAATGTTTGGTTTCACTGATCGGCCTTTATCGTCTGGATAAATGCAATGTGTGACAGGTAAAGCTGTGTTATGTTCAGTAATTTTCTATACGACTAATTCAAAACTTCTTAAAGTTACTAGCAAGAGAGAGTAAATTTTACTTGAGCAGTTCTGCAGTAATATTTTTTTCTGTGATTTCTTGCTTGCAATTGTGTCGTTAGTTTATTATCAAAGGACTGTACAGCTTCCTATAAAAATAACAACAGTATTTACCAAAAACACCTTATGAGTGACAATATCTGGTTAGAAAATTGTGATTTCGAGGCAAAATAACAAAATTTCAACAAAAGAATGTGCTGCTCAAAATGAGTTTTACCTTCACGACTGACATGACAGAGAAAGATCTTGCTTTCGGAAGAGGGATGTTGCGCTTGACGATCTTTTTCTCGGGCGCCACATTGTCTCTGCAAATCTGCTGTGCAATCTCTCTCAGCAGCACCATCTGAGCTTTGTCGGTGCCCATGTTGATGAGGGATTGCCTCATCGATTCTCTGTCAGCCTCCAATGCATGTAGCCTCGTCTGCAGCTTCCGTATCTCTTCCTGCTCCATCCCCCATCCTTGGCCGGTGGTTCCTAGGCCTAGCCCTATTCCCCCTTCAGGCTTTGTCTTTGTCGGTGTGGGACCAACTCCTAGTTCTCTTGGTGTGCTTGCATATGAATCATCACCCCCGCAAACTCTGATCGTGTAAATTCTATCGCTAGTTTCACCGTCTCCATCGAATGTGTTTGACGGCCGATCGACCGCCACAGGAAACTCGTCCCCCCGGTTCACGAAGGATGTAGATCCCGAACCGAAGCTATTGAAAGAAGAAGAGAACCTGCGTCTCGGGCGTTGTTGATATCTAGGCGACAATAAGGATTGCCTTACCACCACCCCTTTCTCCATGACATTGCTGGGCAACTTCTCGAGCTGGCAGATGCGTCGCTCTATTTTCTGTAAGTGCTCCTTTGGTGTCTCTATCTCACCTTCCTCGGTCTCTCCGAACGGGTACTTGTCTGCTTCAACCTGCTCATCATCTGCACAAGGTGGCACCGTAATCTTGCATCTTAGGGGAGGATAATCGAAACGGGCGGGAGGAGTCATTGGTGGAAGAGTATCAAATTGGTCGTGTGGTGTGTTGGGCTCTGAGGCATTTGCATCGAGGTCGAGAATACCGTAGCTAAGGAGACGGTGCTTGTAAGCCTGTACCTCACAAGAGAGGGATTGCAATGCCTGGTCCTTTTGGTACAGCAGCTCCTCTAGTTCACTGATCTCTTGCTGGTCATGCGTCATTTTCTCCTCTGAGAAGCGCTTAAACTGGGTTGCCTCAATCTGCACATCAGCCTTCTCTCTCTGTAGCCGGAGGATCATGGCCAGTGTCTCAGTTGTGGCTGTAGCCGATGAATTGCGCTCGGCCTCCAACTCAGTGCACAGATCCAAGATGGTTTGTTGGTGTCGTGCCAATGCCTCCCTCAGTGCCGCGGCCTCATTTTCAAGCTCTACCCGTGCAATGCCCTCAGATATCGATGTCATCTCTGAATGATTGCGCTTCAAGGGGCGAGGGCTTCCATCTATGGGCATAAATACCTGGCTCGGGCCACAACAAAGGCATGAACAGCACGTGCAGGAACAAGTGCACATCCGAGAGGGTTGCTCCTCCACGTCGGGATCCATCTGATTCTAACCGCCTTATCAACCTCCAATTCTTGCTTCTTTGAATTTCTATATGCTTATCGCCATGCCATATGCCGGAGATGAAGTTTTGATCAGGGACATAAACTGAGATTTGCCGCAATTGATCTTCGTCGAAATAAACAAGGGTCAAAGCATAAAATTATAGATAAATAAATTCAAGAAATTAATAGAATCTCGATAATGTTGCAAGCTGAAGGCAAGGGGGCGGCATAGAATTGATGGAAGGGAGATGACCAAGTGGAGGTTCCTGGGAGTGCAATCGGGATGGTAGAGGTATTGTTGTTATTGCTGAGTAGGAATGGCGAGGGCTACACGGCCGGCCCCAACGCGACAACTCTTTCAAACACTTAATTTAGTATTTACCCCATTTTTAGGCTGTTCTGGATGAATTGTTTTCAGGGTGTATTTTAATCTAATTTTGCTAAAAATAGTAATGAACAGAGGTCCATTTACCGTGCAAAAGGAGAGATAATAGAAGATAAGTTTATAGGAAAAGAAGATAAATTTCTGCTGACTGACAGAACCATCTTTGAATTCGAATGATTCGGTTGCAAACTTAGATAAAAATAGATATCCGATAATATCCGATACGTATCCGGATACGGGATATCCAAATATCCATCAGGATACTTATATAATTTCTACAAATTCATTATATAACCAATTTACTAATCTACTTTGATTGAAATTTAAAATTTATACGATAAATTTTTGAGACCGTAGTATGGAAAGACCTTATGCTATATATAAGCACTTAAGCTTTTCACTCATATATATATAAATATTCAATCCATATTAGCATCCATCTAATATCCGATAAAAAGGAAAAACATAATAAGTTTTAGAGATGAAAATGAATTAGTTAGTAGTAAAATCAAATCCTCTGTTTTTATTTTTGAAATCCGTATCCACATCCATCCGAAAAATGAAAAAAAATACAGATATAATTTAAAACTATCAGCTCCGTATTTAACTCATAAAACTAGCTTTTATTTTTTCTTCCCTGTTTCCTAGGAGGCAACAAGAAAATTCACAAACGGAAAAAAATAATCATGATCGCGCCAGGTAGGGGTCGAACCTACGACCTTCTGCTTAGGAAACAGACGCTCTATCCACTGAGCTACAGGCGCTTTATTGTTAACCTGTGAACGAAAATTATTTGTTCAATTCTTAAATAATTGTATCACGAACCTAGCTTAAAATTTACTTATACGTGATGCGAGTAATAACTAGAGACGGAGTCAAACTTTTGAACTATAGGAGTTAAACATATATAGGAATCAATTATATAAAATTTTTCTACAAAAAATAGAGATCAATTTTATAATTCTTAATTATTACTCTAAATTATATAAAAAATATACATAAATACAAAAAAAATTAAAAAAAAATGAAAATCAATTGACCCTATTCACCTTTCTTTCCTCCACCTTTGTGAATACATATCTTTTTTTATGGACAATTGTACCTAGTAAAAAAAAAAAAAATGCCTACATAACAAAGTCGACCTAAAATTTCTCCGTACTTGACCAGATATATATGGAGCCTTGTAAAGTGACAATTACCACTGGCCAGGTCTTCAACGGACAAGTATTCTCTCCAATATTATAAAAGATTTCCTTCACGTTACGGTTTCAGATTAACTCCTAGCCGCTTTGAGATTCGAGCTAGAGCAGGAGGCAGTATTATTGGGCTTTGAGATTCGTGCGAAGTTAAAAAGAACGGTCCAGATCCAATAATTGTAAAAGAATCCCTATTACAGTACTGGAGAGGACTGAATTCGTCTTCAACTTGATTTGGTGTCAGCTTGAGCCAGATTTGGAATTCACTTCTGGATCCTTTCGTAACGTATTGTGCAATTACCCATATAGTATGTTCAAGATTTATTAGAAGATTGTGTTGGCTTCATTTAGTTGATAATGTGTTTGTTTAATTTATTATAATATAGTATTTTTATTAAAGATTTTTTTAAATAAATTTTTGTACATGTTTTGTATCTCCATTCTTATATTAAGCACGTACGTAGATGTTCTGATATGCTAACGACTTTGATTAAAAGATTAAATTTCGGTTTGAATATCAGTCCTCCAGTCAAATTTTCTGATTTTATGAATATTTTTATGTTTTTTACATATATAAGTCTAAAATTAGTTAGACGCGTATTTTTCACATGCGAATTGTATCATCTTTCTGATTGGTCATGATTTATTTCTATTTTTTAAATGTCATTTAAGAAATTTATAAATTGATTGATATTTGATTGGTCATGTCTTCATTTCTTTCTACTTATATCATTTAAGGAATGATTGTTATTTAATATGGCATTTTGTTTGAGATTGTTTTATGAAATATGTCAAAAAGATAAAAAAAAATATCATTTAAAGAATAGTATTTATGTGTAGATGTTATTTAATATGTCATTCAAATGTTATTTGTCATTTAGTCTAAATTTGTATGAAAATATATTGTATGAGATTTTTTTTGTTCTCTTATAATATGTTTCCGTTGCAACACACGGGCACGATTATAGTTACTAATAAATTATATAAAGATAGAACAACATATGAAAAATAATTCAGAAAAAATGTAAAAAAAATAATTAAAAATTACTTTAAAAGACCTATAATAAAGACAAACCATAATAACTAAAAAAATTAATTCGGAGATAATTGTTCATACTAAAAAAATATCAATAAGAAGAATAATAAAAAGCTAGCATCAATGCAACACGACGAATTTTATATTCAGATGGTTTAAAAATAACATTGATACATACAATTTTAAAGAAGGTACAAATTTGAGAATATTATCATAATATCAACAGTTTCAAATAATATGGTAGAGTGCAAAATTAAAATGAAGAACTTTTTAGTAAAATTTCTTAATAAAATTTAAAGTTTTAAACAGTACATGAAACAATTTAATGAACACACTTTGAAACCAGTCATATATATAGTTGTTATCCGTTCTGTGTTTGATGATGAAACGAGTCACTTCAACTCACTGTAGTCAATAGTTATTACCCGTTACCCCTTTGGCAGCACAGTATTCGGATACAAGGTTAATTTCGTCATTTTATGCGCCACTTGGCACTAGCACATAGAAACAGAAATAGTACCAGTGGCGGGTGAAGATTGAAAACGTTGCTTACGGGTTTCCCTCAAAGAAATAGTGAAGACGTACAGGAAGAAAAAAAGGAACAAAAATAGGAATTCCTATCACCTAAAGGAACAAAAGTTTCGTTGGGATGACAAACGGTAGTGTATAAGATAAGGGTTACCGTAAGCGGCAGGAGTCCCGTCTGTTGTGATCTCTTGCGTTGCTGATGTAATAACGCACTTATACTCTTGTATTTAAATTCAGCACTCAGTCTCAGTAGTGTGGTAACAAACTGAAAGAGATAAGATGGAAACGATCAATAAGAAGGTTGTAATGGTGGCTGTTGACGAGAGCCAAGAGAGCCTCTACGCGTTGTCTTGGGCTATAGACCATCTCTTTACAGTGCCGACGACATCTCATGAGGTGGCGGCCGGTGGCACCTCATTGGTAGTTCTGCATGCACAACCACCCGTGCACAATTATATACATTCTGTCGGTCCAGGTTCAAATTTCGTCATTCATTTTCATTAGTTTGATTGTTATTTGGATTAATTCCTTGTTGATTCTCCAGATATTGATTCAATTAATTTGATGTTTGAAATTGATGAAAATTAATTGTAGCTGTTTGTGCTACACCCTCTCTGGTAGAGTCTGTGAAGCAAGCTCAGGAAGAGAGCTCCAGGGATGTCCTCAACAAGGCACTTCATATCTGTAATGAGAAGGGGGTAATTAATATTGCAACTTGATTTTCAGTTAAATCTATTATTTAAACTAGGCTTATCAGCAAGCTTCACTGTTATAGTTATGGCAAGTAATTCAATTTAAGTCAATAATCTCTGAACATGGGCAAAATAAGTGGAATGAAATGGCCCTAAATAATTCCTGCAAGTCCCATATTAATTTTCCTATTTAAAAAAAAAAATATGATTCGGTTCTTAAACTGTGCAATTTGTTTCCGGTCAATGAGGTATGAAATACTTTTTTTTAATAAAAAATTGAGACTGATTTTACATCCATAATTGGCTGTGACTTGGCCCTTTTAAACTTTTTCCTTGAATTATACTATGTCATTTTTTTTTTTGTTAAGTCTTGACATTGGCTGTCAAGGTTTGAATTGCTATGCCATTTGAGTACATTATAAACTTCCATTCAGTTGTTTTGTCTTGTGATTAATTATCCAAATCGACACAAAATTATTTTCCAATGAAAAAAAATTTAGAACTTAAGAACAAAAAATAGAATATTTATTATGATTTAGTGCTTAGTTTGTTTAATTTATTGGTAACAAAGTTTCATTCTATAAGTTTATGCATCTTATGTACTCGTTGGCTTGTTGTGAATTTAGGTGAGGGCAGAAACAATAATTGTGCAAGGAGATGCAAAGGAGATGATATGTCAAACTGCTGAGCAGATGAATGCCGATGTCCTTGTCGTCGGGGGTCGTCATCTTGGAGCACTCAAAAGGTAACTCTCAAATTTATATTTGTTGGTAAATTTGTTGTTATATATACCATCAATTATAACGATATATACTTTGTCAAATGAGGAAATTAAGTTTAAGGGTGTGTCAGTGCGCGCGTGTGTACTATTTAAAAAAAATTATATATGTAAACTGCAAAGTACTTCTGTTATGATGAACTGTGATATGCTGATGTAAGTTACAACTCTTGTTTCATATATGAAACGGGCATTTGATGCCTTTTATCAAAAAAAAAAAAAAAAGTACTGTTTAAAAAAGAAAATAGGCAATGTGCATATAGCTTGTGATGATCTAATTTTTTTGTTGAACAATCTTTTAAATTGAACAACAGGGCATTATTGGGCAGCGTAAGTGATTACTGCGCGCATCATGCTAGTTGTCCCGTCCTGATTGTGAAACCACCCAAGCCAAGCACCAGTTAATAAGTGTTATGGAGTATAGTGCTTGTGCATTGAGTTTGTGATTTTTACCTCATGTTACTGGTTTTTTTCCCCTTTTACTTCTCGTTTTCTTCTTCTAGTGTTCTAGATGATGATACCGTTGTGCTAAATTCATATACTATGTGGATCTAGTAATTAATAGTATTTAAGATGGTTTTGTGAATAATTCACCATGTCTATCTAGTATTTGCAAAGGTTGCCAATTCAGATTTCAGCCTTCAAACAAACAAACAAACAAAAATCAGATTTCAGCCACCGGATTGTTAGACCTTGTCGAATTGTAAAAAAATGATTTAAACGCAAAGAAAGTACTAATGCACTCTTGGAATATATGTATTTTTTTTTTTTTTACTTCCGTGCAATCTTGGATCCTAGTCAAATTGAGAATACTTAATCTTGCCCATACAATTCTTGTTTATGCTCATTTCTTGTCGAGGAAAGAAAGACTTTCAGAATAACGTTTTAGAATTATGGGGAAGTGTCAAATCAGTGAAAATAAAAAAGGAAATCCCAATTGATTATTCGTGGCTGATACAATGATGCTTGGTGAAGCCCAATTCACTCAATAACCTACTTGCCTCAGATGGCGAACAAGGCGCTACAATAAATCATTAACTCTCTAGATTTAATAGGATGGTTGCGTCTCAAAGTCCAAAGCCAAAGGGGAAGAGAGGATCATAGTGCGGGTCGCCAACATTCATGGGCAGCTGATTGACAGACTTGAACCATGTCCTTGAAAGCTTGCCGGTGAACGGATAATCCCCAAAGAGCACATCGGCCACTCCCTTTCCTTCTGTGCCAGGTAGCCATGCGGCTACGAATGCATCAATTTTGTTGATGTATGGTTCAATGACAAGGGGACGACCAGAGATGAGCACCACAATGCACTTTACTTTGCTGCAAACCGTCTCAATCACGCTAGGACCGGGAGCAGGAATGGTGAGGTTGAGATTGTCGCCTTGCGTCTCAGCATACGGTGGTTCTCCAACCACCACAATGGCATAAGAGAAACCTCCTTTCTGGACAAAGTCAGAGCTCGGCTCCTCTGAGTAAACCACCTGTGCACTTCCATCTATGGTAGCTTTTATTCCCTCGAGTATGGTTGTTCCTGTCAATAATTGCAAGAGCTTGATAAAGTTTACTCAAAGAGATGTGACTGATTATGTAACAGGAATGCGTTGTGAAAATTACCAGCAGTTAGGTTGTCCCCACCAAGCCCCTGCCATGTGATAGTCCAGCCACCGCACTGGTAACCCAAATTGTCGGCATGGCTTCCGGCAACCAGAATCTTTCCGCACTTCTTAGGGAGGGGCAATACTGGTTTCTCTCCATATTTACCGTTCTTTAGCAGCACGAGTGATTTCCTTACAGCCTCCCTTGCCAAATCGCGATGCTCCTGTCCGAAATTTCAAATTTCTTCTGTTAATTGTCATTCAAATGTATTTCCAACATACTAGACTAGAAATTCTTTTATGAATTGATTATGTAAAAAGTGTATGGTAAGAGAGACCTGCTTGCCAAGCTCGCCGGCTAAGCTATGATCAGGAAAGGGATTCTCAAAGAGACCCATCGTGAATTTGACCCGAAGTATTCTGCTCACCGCATCGTTAATTCGGCTCATTGGAATGGTATTATCATGAACTAGGCTAGTCAAATTTCCAATGAGGTCCATGTAGTTGTAGGGAATCATTATCTATAGTATGCACAAATAAACTATCAGAAGAATCTATTATAAGATGACTGTCTATTTCCTTTTCTTGTGGAATGTGTTGAAATACAGATAATAAAAAATTTCAAATGTTCATTTACTCATTTGTTACAAGGGTAGTGACAGAGAAACCTTCCTACCACTTGTAAAGAGTTTATCATAATTCAAGTTCAAACTAGAAACAGGGAAATAGTGGTTGGCTTGTATTTGGAGATTTCTCTCTGGTAAAGGTTGTTACAAAGTACCTGTTTTCTTTTGTCTTCTTTGACTGTTTAAGACCCCTAACTCTACGAATATTTCAGTAAAAGTGCATGGGGATTCATCCCCTACCTTTTTCCAGAAAAGGATCTAATTCAAATAGAAAAACGTAAACAAATTGAAGAACTACCATTGGTATAAGGCTCATAGATACTAACCATGTCAATGCCAGCAAGCACTCCTAGCTTTACAGACAAGTGGTAATCTGAACCTGGAGGGCTGGTGATTCTGTCAATCCCTTGCCAATCTGATATGATGAAACCCTGTCACAGAAGCATTCTGGTAAATTAAAATAAACACTAAAATAGAAAACATTAGATATATTTAATGATTTGTATGGACATAAGCTGATTGATCAATTAACTGATTAATATCCTTAGATAGAGGAAAGGAAGAAACCTTGAACTTCAGCTTGTTCTTGAGAAAATCAGTAACTAGGAAATGATTGGCATGCATTTTGACACCATTCCAGCTTGAATAAGAGACCATGATAGTGGATACACTCTCAATGATGGCATTATAGTATGGAGGCATGTGGATCCTGAGCAGTCCGCTGAAATCTATGATTGTGTTGTTCTCGTTGATGCCCATGTATGTACCACCATCTCCCACATAGTGTTTTGCACATGCTGCTACATTTTTCCTGTTTATTTATTAAGTAATGGATGGATTTATTATTATGTACAACTATAGAATATATATGTATGTACCCATATGTAGCAACAAAAAATACTATTAAAAGTTTACTTCTTTTAAATTATAATGTATGTACCTGCAATGAAATTTCATTAAAAAGAAAATAAAAGATGTTAGGTTAATTGAAGTATGAGTAACTCTGTACATACGTTCCAGCAACGAAGGGTTTTCCTTTAGAACTAGGTGGGGCCTCGCCTTGAAATCCAGGAATAATTTTTGTCATCATTTGGACCACCTTTGGTTCTTCACTGAAGCTCTCATAGCACCTCCCCCATCTAGGATCCCTACACATCTAAATCAACACCCAAAAATTATTCAATGCTGTTATGCTTTAAGCTAAAGTGCAACAAAAACAAGATTCTTACTGCAACACATGGAGCAAAGATGTAGGGAATGCCTGTAGCTCTAACTTCAAGGGCAACTGCAGCACCAATTTTCCTAGCTAGTTCTGGGTCCCTGCATATATGCATGTCTTCAGTTACATTATTAAGTTGAATGTGCTAATCAGTAATTCCATCTTTTCTTTTCTTTTGCATAGTTATCCAATTAATCTGTTTGCAAGCCTTAACAGGTTTCGCCTTTAAACAATGGGAAGTCCCGTATTGACAGCACCTGACCTAAATTTGATGTTCACACAATCACACCTAACTGAGAAACTGCCCAAAATACCCTATTTTAATGGGTGCTGGGCCATTTCTGATTAAATTATATATCAGATCTGATATCAGAAAGCTGATTTGTTTTCATTTTTAATTGCTGGATTTATTTATATTTGCTTATTGGGTATCCAATTGAGTATGTAAAGTAGGAGAGGATGCAATCGGTGGTGTTTCTATTTTACTGCTATTATCTTTCTTTAAATGTTTTAAAATAATTATTCTCTTAGATTGGTCCCGCTTTGGTTGTTGAAGCATCACACAAAATTGTCATATAGATGAGTTCCCACGTTTAAAATGGAGACTACAGTGCTTCTGGATAAGCCATTCATTTATTTTTAATCCACCATAATGAATAAGAAATTAGCAACATTATATTCGCCTCAAAACTAATAATTTCTCACAACTTTTAGTTTAGAAAAGCAAAAATATCAGCACAAAATAAAAAATACTGAATCTACCTTGTGGCACCGAGGCCGACGTTGTGTGGGAAGATAGTGGCTTTATAGACATTGTTATGACCATGTACAGCATCAATGCCATAAATCATTGGAATTCCAAGACGGGTCGCGAGCGCTGCCTTTTGAATATCTGTCACCATGCTCATCCATTGCTCCACAGTTGCTTGAGGTGCTGGCGCGCTCCCTCCCCCACTCAGTACGCTCCCTGAATCACATATTAACAACTAATTGATCATTAATCCAGACACATTGTCAATCAAATCAACTAATTTGGTGAACAAGTTCATACCGATGAAGTAATTTTTCATGACATCGGGAGTTGCAACAGATCTTTCAATTTGGGACATCTGTCCTATCTTCTCGGCAAGGGTCATACGGCTTAGTAGATCTTTTATTCGAACATTTAGAGGTTGTTTTGGGTCTTTGTACTTGGGATATCCACTGCCTTGTACTCCCACTGAGCTCAGCATTAAGCAGCAGTACACCAGGAAATGAACCCATCTCCAAATGTGACTCATTGCAACTAATTAACTTGGTTCTCCTTTTTCAATGAAAATAACTTGATTTTCTTCAGAAGGGCTAAATGCTCATGTCTTATCCTGGGAAGAAAAGAGGTTTATATTGTAAGTCATTCTTCAAATTTGAGAAGAAAAGAATCTTTTATTTTTCTATTACCAAAAATTAGTGAAGTATAACTACTATGCAATATTTTCCACCGTAATAGTAAGGTGAAGATTCATTTAAGAAAAAGCACGAAAGAGAAAAAGGAAAAAAAAAAAAAAAAAACCAAGGATGCTTGAAATCAAATCGACAATGACTCACAGCAAGAATGGCTAGATTTATCAGTGAAGAATTCTAGCTAATGAAGGGATTCCTGGGGCACAAGAAAAGAAGGATTGAGAGGGAAAGCAGTGGAGCACTGATGGAAAATGAAGAGAACATGTACGATCTTTCTTCACTATCCAGTGCTAGTAGCTAGTTCCAGTACCGGTGGGAACCACAGCACAAAGCAGTGAAGCACGCTCGTTTCACTAATTGGAAGTTTGGAACAATACACACATCCGGGGTTTTTTTGGTTGGGACTAGTTTTCCGTTACCGACATTTTTATTTATATCCAAAGTTAATTAGAAATTAATAAAAATGCTAATACCCGATTGAAATTTTTAAAAATGTTCGTACCAGTTATTTTTTAGCTGGTTTTCATTTTGTTCAGTACCAGGCAGGAAATGACCGGTATTTTTTTTTTTTTTAAGAGACAAATAGCTAAAATGCTGGAATATAACACTAAAAAATTAATTTTTTTTTAAATATTTGTTAAATTATTTTTTTGATATATAATTAGCATATTTATACTAAAATATACTAAATTACTTGAAATTATGTTAAATTACGCTAAATTACACTAAATTACGCTAAATTAAAATAATTATATTAAATTATGCTAAAATACGATAAATTACACTAAATTACATATGAATAGGGATGATATCTTCACTGAGAAGGCAAAAAACGACGACGAAACTTCAAATGGCCATAAAACGGAGCTCGAGTGTCCGATTTCAGCAAATGATCACTTTTCGAAAAGTTTGCGAAAATACGCATGCATCAGTGCTAGTAATGCCAAATTTTAAAATTAGAATCACCAAAAAACAAAGGGAGGAGCCTCAAAACTTCATTTGAAGTTTCCGATTAAGATTTTCATTTCTATTGTTCAATCTACGTAGCTCAGTAAATTAGTTATATAATAAACTTGTAGAATACCAATTTTTTGAATTTTTTGAATTTTTTTACTATTTTTTATGATTTATGAAAGATGCCACAAAATCGGCCCTATTTATATATAATTTAGCGTAATTTACCGTATTTTAGCATATTTTTACATAATTATTGTAATTTAGCGTAATTTAGTGTAATTCAGCGTAATTTAACATAATTTCAAGTAATTTTGCGTTATTTAGTATAAATATGCTAATTATATATATATAAAAAAAATAATCTAACAAATATTTAAAAAAATTCAATTTTTTAGTATTATATTTCAGCATTTTAGCTATTTGTCTCTAAAAAAAAAAAAAGAAAGGTACCGTCCATTTTCTGGCCGGTACTGAAAAAAATGAAAACCGGCCAAAAATGACTGATATGGACATTTTTAAAAATTCCAATCGAATTTGGGCATTTTTATTAATTTTCTAATTAACTTTGGATATAAATAAAAATGTCGGTTTTCGTTAGGCCCAGAAAAAGAAACAAATAAAACAAACAATGAATCAATGATATAAAGGAAACACACAAAAGGAGAAAAAAAACCAGTGTTCTAAATAGCGCGCTATAGCGTTTTTGGACCCCAAACGCTACGCTACGACATCAAAATGCGTTATTTGCGCTACGGCCGCTACAACGCTATAGCGGTCCGCTACAGCGCTATTTGCGCTATACAATATGGATTTTTTTTTTTTTTTTTTTAAGCAATTTATATGGGTTTTAAATAAAGATAAAAAAAATCTCAAACCGAAATTGAATTTGTTTCTACTTGCTACAAATAAATCAATTTGAAATTGGGAATAGAAATTGAAATTTGAATAGAAAAAAAGTCCAAACCGGAATTAAAATTTGAATAGAAAAAAAAATAGATTATGTCATGAATCATGATACTTAAGATATTTTTAATAGGAAAAATCGATAGTTTATGATATTACTATGGATATTTTGAACCGCAATTTGGACTTTGTACGGGTTCAATATGAATATTATAATTTCTTAATTACTTTGGTGTTATTTATTGTTCTATGAGACCTTAGATAATGTCGATATTTAGTACAAATATTGAATATACGAAATGTAAAAAAAACGCTATTTGGAATAGCTTCCGCTATAGCGACGCTATTCGCTATAGCTTTTTTTTTAGCCTTCCCGCTACGACGCTATAAACGCTATTTAGAACCTTGAAAAAAACCCATCATTATTGCCAATTCGAAAAGTAAAGCCGGATCTTTATTGTACTAACGTGTTTTATGAGAGAAAAGACAAAGTTAATAGTTTTTAGAAAATATATTAAAATCAGTGTTCTAAATAGCGCGCTATAGCGCCGCTATAGCGTTTTTGGACCCCAAACGCTACGCTACGACATCAAAATGCGCTATTTGTAGCGGCCGCTACAGCGCTATAGCGGTCCGCTACAGCGCTATTTGCGCTATACAATATGGGTTTTTTTTATTTTTTATTTTTAAGCAATTTATATGGGTTTTAAATAAAGGTAAAAAAAATCTCAAACCGAAATTGAATTTGTTGCTACTTGCTACAAATAAATCAATTTGAAATTGGGAATAGAAAAAAAGTCCAAACCGGAATTAAAATTTGAATAGAAAAAAAAATAGATTATGTCATGAATCATGATACTTAAGATATTTTTAATAAGAAAAATCGATAGTTTATGATATTACTATGGATATTTTGAACCGCAATTTGGACTTTGTACGGGTTCAATATGAATATTATAATTTCTTAATTACTTTGGTGTTATTTATTGTTCTATGAGACCTTAGATAATGTTGATATTTAGTACAAATATTGAATATACGAAATGTAAAAAAAAAAAACGCTATTTGGAATAGCTTCCGCTATAGCGACGCTATTCGCTATAGATTTTTTTTAGCCTACCCGCTACGACGCTATAAACGCTATTTAGAACCTTGATTAAAATACTTTGTTGTAATAAATTAAAAGCAATTATTCAATTAGAGAATGTGGTCCTCGTTGCTAAGCCCCATGGAGAAAAACATGGGTTCAATTTCAAGACAAAACTGACCAACATTCCATAATTTAATTTTAATGTATTTAATTATCTAAAAGACAAAACGGACCAACATTGTCCGTAGGCTTATGATGATTTCTTTTAGTTTGAATTTTGAAAGAAGAAAGAAATGTTTTTCTTTAGTTTCACAATTAAAAGAGAACAATGCGGACGAGTTGGGAACGCACCTAAAAATAGTACATTAGTACGAACCTATGAACTGTGCAGTATGAAGGAGAAACAGAGTGACAAATGCATTTCTTACCTAAAATGGAGTAGAAGGCACTATTATGGATGGGGAGCCAGCCAGCCAGGTAGAGGGAGCCAGTAACTAAAGAGGTAGGAAGTGAAGATTGAGACGCAAGATGAGGAGCGTGGAGTGTTTTAAATTTATAAGAGAAAGATGGAACAACGGAACGGGTTTACGGGCGCACCACCTCTCTCGCCTCGGAGTCACGTTTCTTTCTTAGTCAGCATTTTGACTTAATAGATGGATTATTAGACTTGTGGTTGTGGGCACGACAAACAGTCATGTGGTTATTAGACTTGTGGTTGTGGGCACGACAAACAGTCATGTGGGTTCGGTTCGGTTTTAATAGATGGATTATTAGACTTGTGGTTGTGGGCATAGTAACAAATGAATAATTCGGGTTCGGTTGGGCAAGGTCAAAAATTCGTGATTCGGGTATAATTCGGGTATAATTCGGAAATGATTCGGAATTACAATACGATACCTCAGTGCATATTTAATTCATTACTGATGATTTACTATACGATATGCTGTTTTTATTTTGCCACAGAAGATCAGCATAATAAAAAATATGGAGAAATGGAAAATTTCTCTCATCACGTGGGTGGTGCTGGGGGACAGTTGGACGTTGGATACTGTGCGCGCATGGATATCGGTTACTGTGCCAATTTTCAAATTTCGTTTCCGAAAAACAAAAGTGAAAAAAAACGCGTTTTATTCGTTAAATTCGTTAAATTCGCATTTTATTCGCGTTTTATTCGGTCAAAGGTTCAGTCAACGAATAATACGCCATTCGGTTCGGAAACACCCCAAAAACGTTTTATTCGCGAATTAAACGCGAATAAAACGCGAATATTGTTACTGTGGTTGTGGGCACGACAAACTGCCATGTACAGGTGTTCATGGGTTCGGTTCGGTTTCAACCGAACCGAACTAGACAAACCAAAGTAATAATTCGGTTTCTAAAATAGAACCGAATCAAACTCATTTAGCATTGCAACCGAACCGAACCAAAGTTTTATTTCGGTTGTTCGGTTTGTTCGGTTCAAACCAAAATATATTAATTTTTTATTTAAAGCAATTGATTTATAATAAACCGAATTATATTAAGAAATAAACCGGGGTATTAAGAAATAAACCGAAGTATTTAAAGCGATTGATTAAGAAATAAACTAGGGTATTAAGAAATAAACCGGAACGGTCAAATTCATAATATATAAAAGTTCGGTCGGTTCGGTTATTTCGGTTTTAAAAAATTTCAAATTGAACCGAACCGAAATTATAATTTGGTTTTAAAAAGTAAACCGAACCGAACCATTAAACCGAACAAACCGAACTGTTTAATCCAAACTAATCCGGTTCGGTTCAAAACCGACTAAACCGAACCCAATGAACACCCCTACATGCACTCTTTTTTTTCGGAATCAAGGATCTCCAGTGCTGCGGATCAAATTCAATCCGATGACAGATCATAGCTGTTCAATTTTCATCAAGATTCACGTACATAACTTTAAAATCAGCAGATAAAATGCACGAGTATTGATGCGTATCGAACGACTCATACAAATATCTAACCGAATTTGATCTAAACGTCCGTTGGACCGCCTCTCACACCCTTTCTATTATATTATAGAATATTATCCTATTATATTACTTTATCACTTAACTTGTCTTCTCTTTCGTCACTATTGAATCGGATTAGCTGGAAACGGATTGGTTCTCATCCGGAAGCATTTATTGCTTTTGATTTTCATTTTTACACGTTGTTGGAACAAGCGGTTTTTTTATTGTCGTTATTGTTTTTATATATACTAGTCAAATGCCCACGCGTTGCCGTGGGGATGATAGTCTCTTTTGATCATTTTCTTTAAATATGATATTTGAACCGAGTATACTTCGTTAAATTTAATTATTTTACTGTGAAATTTATACTGTTACAGGTGTTTTGTTAATTGTCTCACATGTGTTATAGATTGCCCTTTTATCTTGTTTTCATATTATCCGTGATAATAACAAAACTTTCAAGGATCTAACAAATGTGCATATATTTCTCACAATATTAGTAATCAGCATTTGTTACTATCTAGTTAAATGATACTTGAGCACAAATTATATTAGCAAATATATATGAGTAAGTGTGTGTTGCATACTACATAAAAAAAAATGATCATATCACCAGACATGCTGAGATTATAAAGGCAATCAGAAAAAAAATCCTCGAAGAGCATATCATATTCAGCCTTCATATCCTTGAATAAAGCAGAAAAATATTCAATTAAGTTTTATCATGCTTTGTCTGGAACACTTTTCAATTCTGAGGAGGCTGTTGTACACTTAAACGGAATATATTGTTCAACGTTTCAATATTTTGAGAGCTATTTAACAAGTCATATCGATTAAGCATATAACCAACCTGTTCAACACAGAAATTCACTGCAATGAAAACAGTAATTCATCAGCAAAATAGTAGCTGCCTAAGTACTGAAATGAACACCTTTAATAGCATTTCGGAATCTTTGATCTAATCCCAGAGCCCATTTGACTGTTTCATCAAGTACATCACAGTAAAATAACGCTCCAAGGACCGACCAACCACAAATCACAAATTCTGATCTATCTTATCAGCAAAAAAATTGCAAAAAAAAATGATGTACCAGTAAATCCAACAGAGACAAAAATCCAAGAGCCGTAAGGTCTCAAATCGACTGAAGTCACACTGTAGCCTCCATAATCTAACAAGAGGAAAACCCGACAAAGCACCATGGCTGGCCCACAAGCCAGAAGTGGCGAAGGACACAAAACCAAGGCGTTCATTGCAAAGAATCAGAACCACTGTTGTTGCCAAAATCCTAGTTCTAAAATGGAACCCGAAAAATGCATCATGCAAGAAAGAAGATCTGTTTCGAGTTACATAAAGGGGATCTACTTAAGGATCTGGACGTTGTGTGTGTGTGGAGAGAGAAAACACACAATAAAAAGTAAAAACATAAAATTGACTACACCCAAGAAAAATGCACTGAGGTGCTACATACCAGTTCAAATGTTAATGGAATCCGAATAGATCCACCCTTGTGCTTCTCGTTCCTCCAATCAATACTTGATTCTTCCACAACTGTATTTTTTTTTAAAATTCAAAAATTATCTCATTCCTGGAGTACAATTAAACATAAATTTAATGAAATTATCGAAAAACAAAGTATAGCAGAGGTCCCAAAACAAAGATACAAATTTGAAGGATAGTAGCGTCCCATACACAACAATTCGCAGGACCACGATTGACTACTAATTCCTGTGTTCAAAATGACAGAAAGAAACAAATGCTGAAAGCAAAGCAAAACTAAACTTATTCAAGCAAAATTACTTAGTAACTTGAAGAGCTTCTTCAATATGTTGAATGAGTTGATAAGCTGTCAGAGCTCCCTCCTGTTGATATATTATAAGAAACAAATGCGAGCAAAATTAAGTAATCGTTGCATTTATCAATGTATTCATAATTCCAATTTTTATTTTTTGTCTTTACTTTGGGCCCGATTAGCATTCCAAGTTTTGTTTCTTCAAAGATAGCAGTAGGCCTAATATCTTTGATGTACAGTGCCCCCCTCTTCCACCAAAACTATAAAACTGGTTGGGGCTAAAAACCAAACGGTTTACTCCCTGAGGTCTTGCATTGGCTTTGACTACACCAGTACCAAAAATGGTTAGAACTAAGAGATTCATAATTCTTAGAAGAACATACTGACAGACGTTTACACAAACTCAACCTCTAAATTGGGGATTGCTTTGCAACAGTTTAGCACTGTTATAAGAAAATTTCCGTATGGTTTTCTTTCCTCTCCTCCCAGCCATAACAATACCTTTCTCCTTCTGAGCAGAAAATCTTAAGAAACTAAAAGAAAATTTAAAGAGGATTTTGAACTGGAAAGCCTTTAAGTTAATAAAAAGGAGGTGACAATGTTATAAATTACAAATCGGTCGCATGGTTTGCCATCCTTGAAAATGATGGAAGTAGGCAAAAGCCTCAATGCTATATTTGCTCATGATATTAACATATTTCTCTGGGTCAATCTTCACCACTACTATCTTGTCATTAAGCTTCTCACTCACTTCTTCTAGGACTGGTACCATGAACTGACATGGTCCACACCTATAACTAAACAAATAAAGATAAAGACAAATTTAAGCCAACAATTATGTCAATTATACCTAAGTTGAGACTAATGTAAAAAATAAGTCAGAATTCAGCATTGAATAAAATAAGTTTTGAGGAGCGACATAGAATGAATAACATGAATTTTTAAAAACTAAAAATGAATAAAATATTTTTTGTAGAACGGCATAAAATGAATAAAACTATTTTCAGGAACTACTTTGAAATTCTAATATAAGCACAAAACTAACATCAGAACAAAAAATACAAAAGAGAAAAAAAAATGCAAATCATACCCAAAGCGAAATGGATAGAAGTGGCTGAGAGGCATTTGCCTGTATTAAGAAATCATTTAAGATCTCAATTTGAAAACACAATTTTCTATTCAATCTAATAATTTTTTAGAGCAATATCATATATATTATATATAGTGCTTTTAAGAATTGCTCTTCAATTCTTGCCTTGTCTCCAATTGCTTTAATACTGTTGAATGTTGCATATCAGAAAAAAAAACAAAGAATGCTCTTGGTTAATGAAATAATTGTGAACTTGATTGATTGATATAACACAAACGTGATAAAGTACTATTCAAGCAATTTTATGTCTGCGAGTGAGGCTATGGTACTATGCATAACACGGATTGGTCTGTACTATGGATCAACATCTCCGTTTTCAAAGTCCAAACATTCAATCTGAACCATTCAACATGGTTTCCATATGAAAATGTACTATCAGATCAAACTTCACAATTTGAAAATGGAGATCAAGTTGAACTGTTCAGATCGACTATTCAAACTTTGAAAACAAAATACTTTCATATTTTTTTTCTATTTGTGTATATACCAGTTTGTATTTGTACCAGAGTAAACTTATATATCTTCACATTGACCATTTTACCCTTAACATACCCTAAACACTTTTTTTTTGGTAAAAAAGGATTAGAAATTAGTAGTGATATAGTCAAATATTTACCAGCTATTTAATAGCTGCTATTACAACTCAAAAGAAAGAAACTCATCCCTTCTAAATACCAAGAAAAAAATAATTAAGGTACCACATGCCATTACAAAAAAAAAGGATGATTTATTATTTACATATTTTGTTTGTATTTGGGTATATACCAGCTTGCATTTGTACCAGAGTAAACTTGTATGTCTTCACATTGACCATTTTACCCTTAATAGGACATACACTTTGCTAAATAATATTACATACCCTAAACGCATGGATTTGTCACTACAGTCACGACAAATCCCGTGCTCCATCTCCATTTTCAAAGTCCAAACAGTCGATCCGAACAGCTCAGCATGACCTCTATATGAAAATGAACTTGAAGACCAAATTTTATATTTTTCAGAAATTTTTTTACTATTTTTTTAGTGAGCTAAGAAATCACTTGATCTAGAGATTCTAGAATTCATATCCCTGAGGTAATAGAAATTTTGAGTTTAGATTCGGATTGTCCGATCTGCTTTGGCATGAATATTAAAAGGGCCCGTGCATTCCACCTCGGGTCGGATTGACCCGGATTATGATCGGACAGTCCAGATTAAAACTCAATTATTCTGTTACCTCAGAGGATTCAGACTCAAGATTCTAGACCATTAAAATTTAGTGATTTTCTACCTATCTAAAAAAGTAGTATAAAAATTCTAAAAAATATAAAATTTAATCACCAGGTACATTTTCATATGGAGATCATATTGAGCGGATTCGATCGACCGTTTGAAATCTGAAAACAGATATATGGAGCAATAGTACGGACTGTTGTGCGTTATGCATAGTGTCGTAGCCTCATTCTGGTTGGTATTATACTATTTTATATGGAATAGCCAAAAGAAATAATAGAATTATAGTACCAGGCATCACACGCAAGTTGCGTGCTTCGACCGTGACATAATCTGGATTAGCAACCACCATAGGTATCGGTTTCATTCTTTTTGCACATAGTTCTTAAATCTGCTCAAGACCCTCCAAATCCATAGGTTTTGAACCGCCAGATGGTAAACTTAGTGCTTCAGTGCTATGTGCCAGTATAAACTCAGCAATATCCACTGTACTCACCACCTCTAAACCTAATCCCTATGAATAATTTACACATGAAAGCATTTGCAATAATTCACATTATTACATATGTTAAGCTAAAATATAAAATTTAATATAGAAGACTACCTCGAGAGATTGCCCCTCGATCATTCCATGTCATGTGGATGCATCTTCTTCCCAGAGCAGCAAACCAGAGATCATCTCTCCTAATTCACTTTTATTATTATAATTATACATTAAGAGCTAGATCTAACAAAAGGTAAATTTTCTTACTAAACTATATGAATAAATATAATACCTCAAAAGAAATTCATGGGTTAGTTCTCCATTGGTAACAGCCCCAAGGAAGAGAGACATGTCGAACTCAAGAGATTTAAGCTTATCATCGGTAAGAACTGCTCTTTTAGATGAATTGCTTATAATTACCATTTTTGCCCCTATTGCTGATAGCTTCTCTACTACCAAGGCAATATCAGCAAGCAAATTATCACAAGAATGTTTGGCGCAAAATTCAGAAAAAATTGAAAAAATATTACTATCTAAATTAACAAAATATAAGATACTACATTGTATGCTTTTACTAAAAAGTAAAAATCGAAATGTCAAGTTAGTCCTTCTTAACCTTTTTGGAAAATTTACCCCTTTATCAGTCTATATCGAAACTTCTTGTTGGATAAAAGAAGTTATTGCTGTTTATGTAGGGTATTTCAGAAATTACCTAAAAAGAAAATCGTAATGAAATAAATGAACATACATGCACTGATGAGCACCAGGATATGGTTTCTTCTTGTCTTGAAGTACCCCATACTGATCTAAGAACCATGCTTGTCATGAGAGGCAATAAAATATATCAGATATATAAAGGGGGAATTGGTAATTGAATTAGCTTGAGCCAAGGTTTATAATTAACTTCTTGCCACATAAATTCAAATTTTGCACAATTTTTACAACGTGCCTCCAAATCCTTCTTTCTATGCCACTGCCACATATATAATTCTCCAAATCCTTCTTTCTAGGCTACTGCCACATATATAATTTAAACGAGGTCAAAATTTTCACCTATTTATTCAATTTGTTTTCAAAAAATTCTCTTTTTTCTATCCTCTCTAAATTGTCCCAAGATTAGCTTCCTTTCTCTTGATATATCATAACAGTTTCTAAATTAAAATTAGTACCTAGACGAATTAAATCAATTATAATGTCAAAGAGACGGAAAAGGAAAAGGAAAATAGGCATACAATTCATCTATTTCAACTATATAAGGCAAATTTCCTGTGAAAATAGTGCTTGTAGTCTGACTTTGATTGCTAGCTGGGGTCTTGGGCTGCACAAAAATTGCAAGTTAAAAACAAGATTACAGATTGGAAAATCAAAATTGCACTTGAGAAGGTATTAGTTACCTCTTTCTTCTCAGATTTTGTGACAGTTTGCTGAGCATCAACCATTTCGACATCTTTGCTCTTAGGAGTTTTGGTAGGTTCTTCATCTTTGCTTTCATCTTCATCAGAAGAATCTACCTAAAATTGAATCACAACGTAAATCTTAAACCACAAAATTGAATCAAAACCATGAACTCTAACCACTAAAACAACTACAAACATAAATCATAACCACTAAACCCAAAACCCTAAAATCAGCCGTCTCTTCATAATCATAAACCCCAAATCTTGAAAAAATCACTGACACAAACAATTACCTCAAAATCCTAAACGATAAAATTGAAACAAAATAATGAACCCTAAATCTTAAAATCATCTAGAACCTAAAATAAAGCATTTTTCAGCTACATTAGAAGGAAAACATCTAAAAAAGCGAAAAAAGGGAAATAAAAACACTTTGAAATCTTACCTCGGCCTCGCGATAGTCAAAATCTTGGAGTGGAGGCTGCGACAACGGACAGTGTTTAGGAGAGGGAAATCGCGGAAAGAACACTCCGCCGTGTTGCGCGGGCTGGAGAGTTTATGGTGGCCAGGGAGATAGATAGTGTCAAAGGTAGGAGGGACGGAAGGAAGCGGGGGAGAAGGTGAAGAGGGGAAAGCTTGCTGCTGTGGTTAGGGGTGGTCCCCAGAGAAGCAAAGGTGCGGGTTTTCGGTGAAGTACCTCACGAGAGCAAGGGAAATTCAGTTGCTCGAAATCGAGCCGGGTAAAGAGTTAGAATGAGGTGCGATATCCCTAAAAATCAAAAGTGGAAGGAAATAGAGTTAGGCAATTTCGCACATTAGGAGGTCACCTTCTTGCGGAGGAGCACAGCGGAGAGCTGGTGCACAGTAGGCGATTTCGCGGTGTGAAGGTGGTGCACCGGAGAGGGCTGGCGCACAGTAGCCGATTTCGTGGTGCGGAGTGGCACAGCGGAGGTCGGTGAGAAGAGTCGCGAGCTAGGTGAAAAGATTTCGCGGTGCGGAGTAGCACAGTAGCCGGTTTGTCTGTTGTTGTTGCCTCGTCGCGAGGTAGGTGAGAAGAGGGAAGCAGAGAGAAAAAGGAAGGAGAGAAGAAAAGAAAAAAATGCGTCTCTGCATCGGGAAAAACGAAAGCGCGTTCCGCGCACAACAAAAATAATTGAAAAATATGTGGCGCTTATGTTATATTTTGTTTTGAAACGGGTACGTCTCTAATTAAAGTTAGACCTCTACACGCTTGACAATATGAAACAGATGCATAAAATCACAATTACAATAAGTGGCTGAGATTTAGATCTACTTTTGATGAGTGGCTGAGATCAAATGGATGAACGGTTCAGATTCTCTCTGGACAAATAGAGGGTTGGGTTCCAAAAAAAAATGCGTGATATTAGTAGTGGGGATATATATTTTTTTCTTTTGAGAAAGTGACTGCACAGCAGACTGAATTGTCGGGGCTAAAATATCCCACAAAATGTGAAAGCTAAAGCTTCATGCGCTCCCATGTAGAGGTAAATTTAAGAAAGAAGAAACAAAAAGCTCCAGCTCTTTTAAGTTCTTTAAAATGTCGAATGCGTTGCGTGTGAGGGATCGAACAACTGGCATCGAATAATATCTCGGATTCTCGGTGATACGTCCTATCTCCCGAGGAGAGTAGTCCGTATTTG
The DNA here is from genome assembly GCA_025461125.1 of Carex kokanica. Taxonomy (NCBI): domain Eukaryota; kingdom Viridiplantae; phylum Streptophyta; class Magnoliopsida; order Poales; family Cyperaceae; genus Carex; species Carex kokanica. The sequence continues at coordinate 665,580 of JAJGRX010000347.1, forward strand.
AGAGGTGGTTGATTGATCTCGCCCTGCCCGAGGTGGCAGTCCGAGATGAGAGTTGAGAAGTGAGGAGGTTGTAGAGAGATTCTGACTCTGACCTATGCGATATCTCTCTGTGTGTGTAAAATCTCGACCCTCGTTCAATGGGGATTTTTGCCTTATATATGCTGAGTCATAACCGCTATCTCGGCGGTTATCTCGCCTTAAGCCGGTAAAACGGTTATTGTGACCGAGTTGACTGGTCATCCCGCATTAAGGCGGTGTATGTCTATTTCGGGCCGAGTTCGACCTTTGCAGGCCTTCGGCCTGTTCTGTGACTGGATCTTAAGTATCTCGGGCTTTGGGCCTCTTTACCTTGGCGCCGGGCTGGCTCCTGAAAGGAGGTCCGAATCCCGGGCTTTCATAGGCCTAAAGTTTAGTAAATAAAGGGCCTTGGGAACATGGCCCTATCATTAGCCCCCGAAGTCAGAATGCATAGCCATATGCTTCTGACTTGATATTACTTAGTCATATAAACAAAAACTATGTAAAATTATTTATGATTTCCCGAGATGTTGTTTGTTTGCACTGTATGTTGTAATGTCGTATGGTAGTGTAATCTCGCGATATTGTGAACTCGCAGTTTTTTTTATTTTTATTTTATTTTATTTTATTTTTTATTTTTTATTTTTTTAAGGAGGTCGGGATGGAACCCGACATAATCAAGACAGAAAATGAAACAGTTGAAGAAATTTCATTAATATCGCAAAATCATACAATATAAAATTGAAACTAAGTACGACATGCGATATGCAATATTTAACTAAAACTATTCCTGACGGTGGCGCTTGTTTTGGCGTGCGTTAGCAAGGCATTGCTTGCAAGTAAATGATGTGAAGCGAGGATCATGGTGATTCCGAGGTGATCGTCTAGCCGAGCACCCGGGATGAAAGGCTTCTTCGCAGTCGTCACAATGGAACATTTGCAGAGAATATCCCCTCAACGTGCAAATGGCACATCGGTCCCAGGCTAGTGGGTCGCCTTCTTTGTTGGATTGGTGGATGGCGACCTCGGGACATTGATGTGGAAGGGACGGAATATCACCTTTCTGAATGGTAACCTCGGCATTCACGTGATCAGTCATCTCGTGATAACGCGAGTTAGAAGAAGAAAAGTACGGTTGATGGATCGTTAAAGGGAGACGGAGGAAGTATATATAGTATACCGACATTAAATGCCTGACGCCTCGTCTTCCGTTAACCCGCCGTCAGCCATCAAATCGCCCATCAAATCGGGCAGGGAAACGAGGTGAAGGCGCAATCCTCGCTCGACACGTGTCATGTGTTAACTCGGTGAGAGCTCGCGTCCGGTGAATAAGCGCGGGAATCGAAGCGTCGCATGGATGAATGTTGCAGATGGCGCCAGGTGTCATTCCTCGGGATCCGAGCGAAAAAAAGTTTCCCATTTCGGACCTATATATACCCCCGTCCCCATCATTTTCACTTTTTCTGATCGAGCAATCGTTATCTCGGAGAAAAAGAACTTCAAGCGGCTAACTCAAAGTACAACAGAGGACAGAAAATTAGCGAAAGAAGACCTCGCTTCGATAAGGTTAGTGATTCCTGGACCTCGGTAGAACTTGGTTAACACAAATTAGTGCAACCCGGGATCAGGAGTATAAGTAAGTAAGCCAACTTGGTATAGTCGTATAACCAGAAACCCGGATGAACTATATACCAACCTTGAATAAGTCTGTACTTAAGCCAATTCCTTTGTTAATCGTAGAAATGGCTGACCTTTCTGGTGCAAGATCTGAAGAAAACCGGTCCAAGGTAATAGGACAAAACCCATCCATCTCGGGGGATCAGTCTGGTTCCCCCCGGGTTCTCTCAGAGGCAAAAAGTGCCCACCCCTCATCATGGTGTAGGCAAGAACATAGAAGCCATGCGTGAGATAGTGACTGACGTGGTATATGAGGGTGGATCGGACAGCGAGGAGGGGACCTCGCAAAGGTCAAGTGGGTATTTATATGACCTGAGTCCGGAAACAGAAACTGGGGAGGTAGAGGAAGGTGAAGCCACCGATATTGAAGTGGACATACTAAATTCAAGCCCGGAAACATAATCCCGGGGAGAGCGTATCTCGGCAGAAGCCGGAACGTCTCAAGGAAAGGGTTCTACTCGGACCACGAAACCTAAGGCCAGATCAAAGGCCAGAGTTAGGCCACTACCCGACGTGAATCCTCGGGCCGGTCATCCAGATGATACCGAATTTCCCAAATCATCACAACGAGCCCCCGCACCCGAGGTCCAAGATCAAGCCTGGGCAGAGGCGTTTTATGATGAGTTAGTGGTAACTAAAAATAAGATTCCCAGGGATCAAATCACATTACGGCACCTGGCCCGGAAGATCGGGCACATGACCACGAACGGGGCATGTGCGTTTACTGGAAAATGCCACAATGCGGCTTCCAGTTAAGGTTGACCAATTTTGAGCGGAGCCTCTTGAACTTCATGAAGGTGGCTCCTGCACAACTGACCGGGGTGGCCTGGAGCTATATACGCAGCTTTGAAGCCGCTTTTAGGACTTTTGAGGCTGAGCTCGGGATGAACCGGCCAACCCTTGGGTTGTTTTTTCATTTCTTTTCCACACTCTATGTGGACCCCGGCCACCTTGCACTTCGCCAAAAAACCCCCAAGCATCACCAGGCCTTGTTTGAGAAAAACAAAAAGATGGACAAAATAGAGGCCTGGGACCACGGATGGGTGTACATAGAAAATTGGCGCGACGTGACTAGCCTACAAGATGTCGATCCGAAGTGGAGGCCGTTGAAGTCCGGGAAGGGAATGATCCCGGCATTTGATAAAGAACTTAGTCTGCAAGAGCAGGTGGCTGCGCAAGGATTGAGAGAAATTGTGAGAAGTGAGTCCTGTTTTCTTGGGTGTAGTTGCAATTCATTTTATGTTTATTCCCAATCTCGTTATATCCAATTGCATAACCTAATGTATGTTTCGTTATTTTTTGCAGAAGAAGGTTGCATGGAGCTGATCTGGACCAGCGCGTCACACACCTCGAATCGCGCAGCTCCAAAGGAGAGTTCGGGCACAGCAACCGCGGGCCAGGAAGCAAAGACAACGAGAAAGAAAATTTCTCGAAAAAGTTCTAAGGCTGCGACTTCGGGCAGTCTCACTGTGGAGGAGCCAGTGCGTGCCCCAGCACGAGCCATCTCGGAGGACGCCCCAACCCACAAACGGAAGGGAAACCGTAGTGGTTCCTTCTCCTCGGCCGATAAGGGCAAGGGCGTAGCACCCGAACGCCCTAAGAAGAAGAAATCTCGCTCTGCAACGGAAACGGTCGTTATTGAGGCCAACCCGGTTAGCGGGGCATCTCCGGCCGAGGTGAGTGAACTTCCTCCCCAAAATAATCTCGCTTTGGCAATCACTCCGGGATCTTCCACCCCGGCCGCCCCAGCTGATACAGAGGAACCCTGCGATATCGACCTCCAGAGTTTCTTACAAGCGGCCGTTCCAGGTCAAGAGCTTGCTACTGGGGTTGTTTTTAGAGAAAGACTTGTGCCCGGGTTTGCTGATAGCTTGGGCCTACACCTCCCGGGTCATTCCACCATGCAGCAGTTACGGGAGGAGAACAGAAACCTCCATGCCCGATATGCTCGGGAAGTATTCCGGGTGACAGAAACCGCGTATCAGAAGGAGACCATTCGGGAGAAGCCCGAGGTCACTCTCAACCATGCCATCTCGGCCATTCATGACATGGGGGCCATCCTTGGCCATTACAAGGATCTGATTGACAAAGAGCAAAACAACATGCTCTTTGTTGATTCCGACGGGGAGATGATCAAAAAGGCCGTTTTGGAGCGGGATTATTTCCGCGGCCTGGCTAGAGATCGATCCACCCGGCTCGAGGTTGCCCAAAAAGAGATAAAGGTGCAAGAGAGGCAGATTCGCATCCATGAGGCAACCATAAGAAAATTAAAAGAAGCGGAAGAACACCTCAAGGTCCGGGATGATAGAATTTTGCACCAAGAGGAGGAAATTAAATCCCTGCAAGAACAGATCTCGGCCCTTAACCTGAATGCAGCGGCGAAGGATCTCACTATCTCGGAGAAAGAAACCGAGATATCCCGGCTAGAGGGGGAGTTGCACCGAGCACCCGGCCTAACATTAGGTCGATTCTTGGGTAGTAAGGCCTTTGTGCAAGCCTCGTGTCTGGCCTTGCACAAACCAATGAAGGCCGTGATATATCGCGAGTTGAAGAAGGTCGGGCAACATTTTCCCTTTACCCCGGAACATGCTGGGTTTAACCCGGTTCTCCCAGAAGAAGCTAAGGTTCAGGGGTTGGCCGAGTATCATTGGGACGAGGCGCGAGATCGGTTGCTAAACCCGGATGGGTCTACCTTTGATCGGTCCCTCCCTCTTGATGATCATGATGCCTACTTCCCGCACCCATGGTGGGGGAGATTCGAATGGCCAAAAGAGCTGCCCGACCCTGTGGACGAGATGGTTAGACCCGTGGTGGCAGGGGAAGAGGAAGAGGAGGATGACGATGAGGAAGAGGATGAAGGTGAAGAGGAAAGCAATCAGGGAAAGACACAAGACAGTACACATCCCGAGGTTGTATCTCCGATAGCGACACCTCGGGACCATCTTAAAACTCCCTGATTGGTAAGTTGTTCTTTATCACGATTTATATATATCGTGATTGCAATGTCTATGTATCTATATTAAATTGGTACAACTGTTACTTGTTACAGGAATGATGGCCTAAAGCGTGGTGGTAATACAAGGACGAACCGGCCATATCGTCCGACTTCGTGGCTTAGTGTTATATTTGTAATATTTTAATACCCCCGGGATGTGGGGGTTAAACAAAGACTTTGTAATTGATATTTTTGTTCCCGAGATGTGGGAATTTAACAATGGTAGAGATATATAAATACATTTACCTGTTATTCATCTTTGTCAGCATGTGATTAGTCTGCGACGTCATCTGTGATGTCGCAACTCTACTTGTTTATCCTTCTCTCCTCCATTTTTTTTTTGTTTAATAAAATTTTGAAGTACCCAAGGCCGACATAGAAACGCCGGTCAGAATAATGCTGTGATCGGTAAACTCGTATTCGTTACCCCGAAGGGTTTTCGTTCGTTAGTTGTTTCCGATACGATAAGAAGCACTACTAAAATAGCATATACTAAAGTGAAGTAACAAATAGGTTCTTTGAAATTGAAAATTCATATATATTAAATATGCTTATAATGTCGCATACAAAGAATAAAAAATTACATGAGATAGAAAAGCATCTCGCTAAAAGTAACTAAAAGCCTATCTCGCCTATAGTAAAGTAATCGGCCTATCACGCCTTTTATTCGGCTTATTTCGCCTTGTACTCGGCATATCTCGCCTTGTTTGAGAATTAGTAGCATCACATGTAGTCGGCCTATAACGCCTTTCGATGTGTTTGCTGGTATGTCGCGCCAATTAAGTGTAAAACTTGCGGAGATGGCCCGCGTTCCATGGTCTCGGAAGCGGAATTCCTTGCAAGTTTTCTAACTCATACGCGCCTTTTCCTCTGAGGGATACTACCCGATATGGGCCTTCCCAGTTCGGCTCTAGCTTGCCTACATGTTTACCCGTGGCTTCGACTTTTCGTAGCACGAGATCGCCTGGTTGGAAGTCGCGGGGTATAACGTGTTTGTCAAAAGCACGCTTGATCCTCCGTTGATACTCCATTGTCCGGACACGGGCTCGTTCCCTGGTTTCCTGAAGGAGCTCGAGGTCGACCTCGCGAGAGCCCGGATTTCCTTCAACAGAATACGTCGCAGTGCGAAGGGATGGCTCTATCAGTTCCAAGGGAGTGACTGCTTCCATGCCGAACACCAGCGAGTAAGGTGTCTGTTGCGTAGCTTCCCGCGGGGTTGTCCGGTATGCCCAAAGGACTTCGTCTAGCATGTCGGGCCAGTTTTTGCTGTTGGTTTCCACTTTGCGTTTGATGCCTTCTAGAATGGTCCTGTTGGTAACCTCAGCGAGGCCATTGCTTGCGGGATGGCTGACTGAGGTGAAATTGTTGTGGATCCCGAGGCCCGATAGAAATGCTATCGTGCTGGCTGCGTTGAACTGTGTGCCATTATCGGAAATGAGGGCATGGGGCAGCCCAAATCGGCAGATGATGTTGCGCCAAATAAAGTGTTCGGCTGCTTTGGCCGTGATAGTTGCTAGGGCCTCTGCTTCTACCCATTTGGTTAAGTACTCGACAGCCACTATAATCCAACGTCGCTGGCGCACGGCTTTGGGGAACGGACCCACGATGTCGATTCCCCATAAGTCGAAGGGCCACGCCCCCGAGATAGAGATTTGGTCGTAAGGAGGGATATTGCTGAGCCTGCTGTGATATTGGCACTTATCGCATTTTTTGACCAAGTCTGCTGCATCTTGCTGCATTGTTGGCCAATAAAATCCCGCTCGGAGTATCCTCTTGGCTAGGGTTTTTGCTCCTTGATGGCTGTCACATATGCCAGCGTGTACCTCGGCCAACATCTGATGGGCGGTGTTCTCCGGGATGCACTTCAGCCAAGGTCGGACATAGCCCCTCTTATAGAGCTGGTTATTGAAGATGGAGTAAAGCGGGGCTATCTTCTTCAGACGTCGCGCTTCAAGCTGGTCTGTTGGCAGGACCCCGGTATTGAGAAGATTCCACATCGGGGTGAACCATGTTTCTGGTGGTTCATGGATGGCATATACCGCAATAACATCTACATCAATGCTGGAATTGGGTATATCCATGACTATGATCGGTCTGTCTTTGTCTAAGTTTCCTGCAGCTCCGAGCTTGGAGAGGGCATCGGCTTGGCAATTCTTGTTGCGAGAAACATGCTGGATCTCGACTTTATCGAACTGGTTCTTCAGGTTGTTGAACTGCTCCCGGTATTTGCGCAATTTGTCATCCATGACGCGACATTCGGCATTGATTTGTTTGACAGCCAACTCGGAATCGCTATGGAGGTAAACCTCGCGTGCCCCGAGTTCTCTGGCTAACTTGAGCCCAGCTATCATGGCTTCATATTCTGCAGTGTTGTTGGTCACCGGGAACTGAAAGTGGAGGGCATAATTCAGAACTTCACCTTGTGGCCCGATAAGGAAGACACCGGCCCCGGCCCCTTGTAGGGAGGATGCTCCATCGACATATAACGTCCACCGTCCTTCTAATTCAGGTGGTGCTCCTGAGTATTCCGCGATGAAATCGGCAAAGATCTGCGACTTGAGAGCATTCTGTGGGTGGAAGGAAATATCGAACTCGGAGAGTTCCAGAGCCCACGCCAGTAATCTACCGGAAGAGTCGAAGTTGGCCAGGACTTTCTTGAGTGGCACCCCGGTGTATACTTTGATAGGGTGCGACTGGAAGTATGGTCGCAGCTTCCTTGCCGCCACTACCAGAGAGTATGCCGCTTTCTCGATTTGGGTATATCTAGTTTCGGCATCGCGGAGTACATGTGACACAAAGTACACGGGTCGCTGTTCCCGCCCTTCTTCACGGACTAGTGCTGCACTGACAGCGTGGTTGGTAGTTGCCAAGTAAAGGACAAGGATATCGCCTGCTGCGGGTCTGCTGAGGCAAGGTGGGTCAGCGAGGTAAGCTTTGATTTTGTCAAAAGCCGCCGCGCACTCCTCAGTCCATTCGAACTTGGCTGACTTCCGCATAGCTTTGAAGAAAGGGAAGCAGACGTCTCCGGACCGCGCTATGAACCTGTTGAGGGCTGCCAGCCGTCCAGTTAACGACTGGAGTTCCTTCAAGTTCCGAGGTGGTTGCATGTCAAGTATAGCTTGGGATTTAGAGGGGTGAATTTCAATACCTCGCATGGATACCATGAACCCGAGAAACTTGCCACCGGTCAGGCCGAAGAAACTCTTTTTTGGGTTGAGTTTTATGTCGGCTCCATTGAGCGTCGCAAAAGTTTCCTCGAGATCTCGGATGTAATCGAGATCCGACATGCTCTTGACTAGCAGATCGTCGACATAAGCTTCCATGTTCCGGCCGATTTGATCTTGGAAGACTTTATTCACCATTCTCTGAAAAGTTGCGCCTGCATTTTTCAACCCGAATGGCATTACTCGGTAGCAGTAGAGGCCGGAATGGGTTGTAAAAGCAGTCTTTTCTTAATCGTCGGGATTCATCCTGATTTGATTGTACCCCGAGAACGCATCCATGAAACTGAGGAATGCATGTCCCGAGGTAGAGTCTACAAGTTGGTCTATTTTCGGCAAGGGAAATGGATCCATTGGGCATGCTTTGTTAAGGTCTGTGTAGTCGATACACATCCGCCAATCTCCATTTGACTTTTTGACCAGGACCGGGTTAGCCATCCACTCCGGGCAGTCAACATTGCGGATGAAACCCGCAGCTAAGAGTTTTGCGACTTCCTTTTTTACTGCCAGTTGTCTCTCTTCCCCCATATTGCGCTTCTTTTGGCGCACCGGTTTGAATTCCGGCTTGATATGCAGCTTGTGTTCCGCGATTGATCTCGGAATTCCTGGCATGTCGGCCGCGGTCCAGGCGAAAACGGACTGGTTATTGCGGAGGAAAGTGATAAGGTCTTCTCTGGCTGACCCCTGGATAGCTTTTCCTATGTTCAATGTCTTCCCGTCGCCTAAGTCGAGCTCGTCAACTTCGTCTGCGGGCTCAAGGGAAGACTTAGATTCCGCTTTGTCCGTAGGATCCAGCGCGATCTGAGTGTCAGGGGGCATGAAGTCGCTGCTGGCCTTCATGTGCCCGTCCGAGCGGCAGGTGGTTGTTCTGGGGGGTATCGACTTGATGGACTTGGCCGCACCTTTCCTGGAGAGATACGTGATAGCATTCCCGAGCTATCTCCTGTATTCCACATTCTTCTCCCACCCCATGGCTTGTGTAAAACTTGATTTTTAAGTGAAGGGAAGAAACTATGGCTCCGATTTTGTTCAATATACCCCTCCCTAGGATGGCGTTGTAGGCAGACGGAGCGTCGACTACCAGGAAGTCGATCATTGTTTCCACTGTTTTAGGCGAGGTGCCGAAGGTGGTTTTGAGAGAAATCATACCCTTTGAACGGAGGGCATCGCCTGTGAAACCGATGAGGGGGGTGTCATCCTTTTGAGTGTGTCAGTCTTGAGTCCCATTTTGCGGAAAGCGGACAAGTAAAGGATGTCGGCTGAGCTTCCGGTGTCCACTAGGATCCTCTTAACCCTGTGTGTATCAATTTTTAGGCTGAGCACTATTGGGTCGACATGCGGGCCAATGATCTCGCCTTGATCCTTTTCAGAAAACACAATTACCTCATCCATTCTCGGTCGTTTTTTGTCTGTGTCTTGTTCGACATTTAAAATGGTGGGGTAAGGTTTAGTCTTTGGACGGGATTCGACCTTGCGGGGGTAATGCCCTATACCACCGCTGATCGTGTTGACAACTGGACTGCCCTGTCGCTCTCCACGCTGCGGGCCTGACCCATCATCGGTGTTTGGTCCTTGATCGGGACGTCGGTCACCGTTGTAATTCCTCTTGTATAGAATTTTCTTCTTGTAATCTCGGCCACGCCCGTTGTACTTCCAAGTGTATTTTTTGTAGAAGTCGGGTTGGATGAACTCGGTTAACTTTCCTTCCCGAGCTAGTCTTTCCAGTATGTCGCGTAACTGGAGACAGTCGCTTGTTGAATGTCCCTCGAACCCGTGAAACAAGCATTCCTTAGTTTTGTCCTGTACTTCGAAGATGTCTTTGGGCAATGAGGGAGGTAGATCGAACATGTCCTTCACGATATGGTACATCTCGTGCCGCTTTTTGGTGAAGGGGGCATACCGCACGTAGTGGGGGCGGTATTTTGCTTCGTCCGGTCTGTTCCCTCCTTTCTTGTCTTGATTGTGTCTGCGGTGTTCATTCTGGATCCGAGGTTCGATCTGTGCCCGAGGTTGATCATTTTGAGGCGGCCAGTGGCCCTGTTGTCGGGGTGATCTTGGCCGAGTTCTTGGGGGGCTACCATTGTCTTCTTCGGCCCTGATGTACCCTTCTGCAAAGGCCACAAACTCGCGCAAGGTAGTCATTTTCTTCACGTGCGCGTCGTACCTCAGGGTACCGGGGCCGCCTTTGCGCAGCCCTTTTTTGATGGCGGCTAGAGCAAATTCTTCGTTCAAGTTCTGGACCTGGCGAGATGCCTGTATGAAGCGGTTGACAAAATTGCCGGTTTTTTCCCTTGGGCCTTGAACGATGTCTAGGAGCGTCTCGCTGGTGACCTGAGGGGGCCTGATCACGGTGTATCTTTCGAGGAAGGCCTTGGCGAGGTCTTCGAATTTTGTGATCGAACCTCGAGGGAGGTTCATGTACCAGTCCCAAGCTTCTCCTTGGAGGCAGGTTGTGAAAACTCGGCATGTTATCGCGTCCGTGGCTCCTAAGAGCCGTAGTCGCTCCAGAAACCCATATACAAAGTTGTGCGGGTCTGCGGGGTCTCCGTTACCTCGGAAACTTGGGAGAAAAGCGGGGTACTTAAAGTCTGTCATAGACGCTCCATATATATTTGCTGACAGAGGTCCGTCCGCAATCCCCATAGGTTTAGAGTAGGTGCCAGCCTTCTGGGACTCGATCTCGGCCATCTTGGCATTGAGTCGGGTCTGTATCAGCTCTTCTACTTGGGTCATGCTGATACCTTTAGTGGGGGTGGGAGACCTTCGGGTGCGTTTCCTGTCGCCTTTGCGAGTCCTATGTCTTCCCCGCAGCTGGCTATCTTCGCGCTCATGGCGAGAGCGAGATTGCTTTCGGTGGCGTGATCGCCCCCGGTCATCGTTATGGACAGATCTTTGTTCCTTCTGGGGTGATGGGTTGCGTCCCGCCCCGGCTTCCTGTCCCTGTTCCTTCCCTTGGTTCTCACCCTGGCCTTCCTGCTCGATTGGCTTGGGGCCGTGTTGCACCGTGTTGTTTTGGGGGTTAGGAGTGTCTGTTTCCTCACTATCCGCTGTCCGAACCTTAATAAAGTCAGAGTTAAGGTTGCGGGGCGAGATAGCCGTCTGGAGGTTTTTGGAGAGGGGCTTTGTTGGCTTAGTTGGCGCAGCGCACGTGGCTACTATCTGGGCTGAGTGCTGCTGCACTTGTTGAAGGGAAAGGTAATTGGGTGGAGCCAGGGGATAAGGTGCTGCGATACCGGGGTGATAAGTTCCCGGAGCGCCTTCCTGGTTCATTTGACCGGGCGGGGTCATATACGGGTAGTGTGGCGCCGGTGGGCCATATGGTGAGTAAGGATACGTCCCGTAATAGTACACGGGTGTTTGCGGCTGATATGGCGCGAACGGCTGGGTGCCGTATTGAGGGTTGGATCCCGTGAAGGGTTGTTGGGGTCGCTGTGGCCGAGGTGACATCGGCCGTGTTGCGATCGCACTCAGGGGCGGTCTTATCGGCGTGGTGCCTGGTGGGACAAGTTGCCCTGAGGATGGGGTGACAAGGGGGTTTTGAGAGGTCACCCCTGACCCGATCACGGGTTGGTTGTTCGGCGGGTTGTTAGGACGTCGGTTGTCCTTCTCGCCTGCTGGATGGTTGTCGACCTTCGGAGAGGGTTTGGAGGTGTTCCCGGTATCCTTACCTCCTGCGGGGTCTTCGCTGGTGCCTGGAGGGGGAGGATTGGAAACATCTTGCGCGTCCATTGGATGCTTCAGTATTGGAGCGATGGGGGCCCCACGGTGGTTGATACGTCCTATCTCCCGAGGAGAGTAGTCCGTATTTGAGAGGTGGTTGATTGATCTCGCCCTGCCCGAGGTGGCAGTCCGAGATGAGAGTTGAGAAGTGAGGAGGTTGTAGAGAGATTCTGACTCTGACCTATGCGATATCTCTCTGTGTGTGTAAAATCTCGACCCTCGTTCAATGGGGATTTTTGCCTTATATATGCTGAGTCATAACCGCTATCTCGGCGGTTATCTCGCCTTAAGCCGGTAAAACGGTTATTGTGACCGAGTTGACTGGTCATCCCGCATTAAGGCGGTGTATGTCTATTTCGGGCCGAGTTCGACCTTTGCAGGCCTTCGGCCTGTTCTGTGACTGGATCTTAAGTATCTCGGGCTTTGGGCCTCTTTACCTTGGCGCCGGGCTGGCTCCTGAAAGGAGGTCCGAATCCCGGGCTTTCATAGGCCTAAAGTTTAGTAAATAAAGGGCCTTGGGAACATGGCCCTATCACTCGGTCTGTTTGATTTTCAACCAACGAGTTTATGCTGAGAGCAAATATGACTGATAGTCCACTACATTTTCATATACTTATTAGTATTGTGCCCGTAAAGTTGTAACGAATCATATTATAAAAGAAGAACAAAAATCTCATACAAAATGATATATTTTTATAAAATAATTTAGACTAAATGACACATAATATTTTTTAAATAACATATTAAATGACATCTACACGTATATAACATTCATTCAATAATATATTAAATGTCACACATTTTTTTTTGACATATTTTCATAAAAAAAGTTTCATACAAAATGATATATTAAATGACAAATAACATTCCTTAAATGATATTAGAAAAATAGAAATAAATAAAGACAAGACCAACTAATTATCAATCAATTCAAAAATTCTTTAAATGACATTTAAAAAATAGAAAGAAATCAGAACCAATTAAAAAATAATCCAATTTGCATATAGCGAGTACGTGTCTAAATAAATTTAGACTTCTACCTGTAAAACAACATAAAAAAAGATACATAGAATCAAAATATTTGATCAGAGAGCTGATATTTAATCTGGAATTTCATCTTTTAATCAGAGTCGTTGGCTATTTTATAATATATTATTATGACAAGGTTGATTTATAAAAAAAAATGTTTATATATCTTTTATTTAATTAATAATTTCTGATGATGTTGATTTGTACATGATGTGTTAAATATTTAATGTATTTATTTGTTTACTATATTTATGGATTACATTATATAAATTATTTATTCAGTAATTGTTTGTTATCCATTAACATTATGAACATGACTTGTACTTATTTTATATTTTTATATTCATCACTTATTTATATTCTTACATCCATTTCTGTAAATTTGACAATTCTAAAAATTTTATTGAGACGATTTAAAATTGAAATAAAAATTCAAAATACAGAGTTGCCTCCTGATTCTTACTGGGTCCGCTCCTGCGTAGGCTAGAAGTTATTTCTCACCTCTTCTGATTCCAGGCATGAGTTGACAGCAAATTCGTTTTTAGATTATGTGTTTATTTCCTCGTTTAAAAAGGATGTGCTGAGTTTATTAACTCTAACATGAAAATGTGGCTTACATAGGTGCGTCTTTACACATCAATTGAATAAACAACTAAACCAGCAAAAAGTAGCTGCTCTTTACAACGGTAATATAAGGGAATTTAAATGTGCTTTTGGATTGTCGCCAACTCATGTCCTGGAATCAGAATAGATGATCAATTGTAATTGGGAAAAAAAAAAAAATGTGCTTTTAGTATTCCAATCCGACTTGTTTATATCAGATATGTCGACGGTTAAAATCCTTGTGAATCACTTGAATCATTATTACTCAACTGTACATGTGTTTCAACATATTGTTTATTGAATATATTATATTGACAAATACATTAACTAACAAAATGATTCTTTAAATGAAAATGTTTAACTTTTAGATACATATATACATTTAGATAAAATTGTGTATTAAATAAGTGTTGTAAAAAAGGTTAAAGTCGTCCAACTAATCGGGCATTTATCGGTGGCAGTGATCAAATCGTTACGAACAGAGAGTCCAGAAGGCTATTTGAGAATGAAAACGTTAAATCAGCCGATTTGTTCCGATAATTGTTTGTTACTTAAACAATTAATTAGTATATTTAGTCGGTCATTTATTAGACCATGATCTGTTTAGTCACTCATATAAAAAACTCCAGTGAGAAAAAAATTTATCTCGAATGTCAAATCAGTTGATATACAGTAGCCATGAATCGGCCGTATATATATATTAATTGCATGACAGTTGTCTGTCCGTTGAGCGAAGACCGTTATTCCAGAAAGAAGGGTTGTCGAAAGAAAGCAGAGATTGCGGAGGCCAGCTGGAGCGTTGACTTCTGTGAAGTGAGAAATGTATGCTCTAAATGGTTTTTGTTTTATTTTATTTTATGTTGATTTATAGGTATCTTACACCCACGTTTTCATTTAATTAATGTAAAAAAATAAAATTAAGCTTCTATAAACTATGCGAATTTCCAGTTTTGAAGGAAAGGGATTGGAAATTAAACCCTGATTTTAAAATCCAAACTTTATATATAAAAAAAATAAAGTTAAGATATGATTTGAAAATCCGGCCTTTAGAGCTGGACAATCAACGGGCAATCTTAATGAATTATTTTTTATTGTGTCAGAAAAAATTATTAGGACTGAAATTTTTAATTTGATTTTTTTTAATTTCACAATATGTTTTATATTTTTTTTCTTCTAAAGTTGTTAGTTTAAATCTAATAATTATTAAATAAAATAGTTCGGATGTAAGTTAATCTGGTTTCTATTAATGAAACGGGTTTATAGTCTTTTAAGAAAAAAATAAAAAAATAAAAAAGTTCAGTATCCTACGCCACATAGACAATCATATTTTTAAAACATAATAAAATTTGAGTGTATTAAGAATTATTATATTTGATAGCCGAAAAGCTAAATTTTTTGATGAACTGTAATGCAATCGATTTATAAGTTTTTAAAAGAAGAAAATCTGCTCGCCTAACGAACAACTTGCGCCACTCGGATCTGTACCGGATCGAGATACGCAAACTAAATGCCAGTCCTTGCTAATTAATATTAATGCTTCAATTATTTATTGCCGGCTCCTCCAGCAGCAGAAAAGTAGCAATGACCGGCTGCAGCTGTATATGAATCATATCAATGACCCCACTAAGACCTCCATCATTTTTTACAAAACAAAAAAAGAAGAAGAAGAAGATCTACGCTATCTCTACGAAAATGGCATGAAGGCTATTATTCTAACAGCCACCGGTTTTGAGAGTTATAAAATTGTTGATAAATTTTACATATAAAAGCATTATCAATGAAGTAGGTCGGTTTCAATAGTTAGAATTTGTCATTTAAAACTAATTCGATAGGTTTTGAAACTAAGTTTATAAAAAAACTTATGAGTTTTAAGAACATTCTAGTTCTACTCAGAATACTAATAAGAAAAAAAATAACAACATCACATTTTAGCTTTTCTGAAAATATCCTTTCTTATACATTTGAATTGGCATGCCATTGTCTAAATAGTAAATATCCTCACCAGTCACCATATAGCATAAAGTAAGTAAACCAAAGCATTGCAGTACCAGCTGGTACTAGATAAGGCACCTAGTACCGTACCAGTGGGGCTTCTGTGCTTCCATTGCCCGGTACAGTATCCTCACTGCCACATGTTGCAACTTGTAACTTTCAAGAATAACACTTTGACCACCTTAAGAGCCTGCTCGGCACGTTACTGTGCTCATGGGAAAAAAAAAATTCACTCTGACTAAATTTTTTTTTCCCCACGCGCACAATAAAATTCAGTTCAATTCCTACGCCCACACCCATTCCCCTCTTGGCGCCAAACATGCCCTAAATGAGCCTACCAAGTACCAACCTCACGCGGGAGTCCTCGCTAAATTACAAGTATCAATGAAACCACCGTATCCGTATCAGATGTCGGATACAGATTCAAAAAAGGGAGCGGATCTCATCTACAAGTCTACAACCAATCTTCCAATCAGTTTTTTTTTTTAGTTTCACCCATGATCAACAGCGATTATTCCCTTTGCCTCTCTGATTCACTCAGGATGAAACAATCAACTCTACTCTTAGTTAGATTTGTTAATCATGGTTAAATTTAGCTAGTTACATGTTTTGCATTTTATATAAATAGCACACTGAATGTAAATTAAAATTGAGCGAAAATAGTTGAATTATTAGATATGGCAGCTATCGATTGAATTATTTATTATGGTTTGACTAGAGAGTTCGGTCAGCAATACGAGCTCGGACAAGAGCATAGTAAGTCCGATGAGCTTTGAACCAACTTTTGAGTTCGATTTGCACTGGAGCTGTCCGATGCACTTTAATATTCATGCGTACGAATTTTAAAATAGAGTGCACTTCTATTATATATATATATAATCCTCATGGGATCTTGCTACAGTATATTCTACAGTAAAAACTTTAATATGGTATAACCGGTATAACTTTATATAAATTTAGAAAATCACAAATTAATGAATATGGTATACCGGTATAACTTTATACAGTAACAACTTGATTTTGTGATTTTGAATTCATTAATATGGCATTTTGTTTATAACCGGTATAACTTTATATATAGTTAGATGTTTATCTTAATAGTTAATTATCTTTTTTTCGGTAATATTCTGATACAATCTTTTTACACTCCTCTCGATAATAGCCGCCGAAGCAAAGCGAGGCTCACTTCTAGTGAATCTTAAGGCTCATCAGACGATTCCGATGTCCGTCGAACCTACGCTCTTCTCAGCTCGGACACCTCTAACCCAAAGCAACAAGTTAATTATTAAATGCTGGAAGCCCCTCGGCCCAATACGATACTTTGCAGTCCACACAAAAAAATTTCCCCCAAAACATGATCCAAGTTACAATTTGTCCTCTAGATGGATCCATTAAACTCCTACAGGCTCTCCTTAATTTGCGATAAATACATTAAAGGCAATGAATGAATAAATCCACGAAATATTATATACTTACATTAATATAATTTAGAGAGAATTTCTAGTATGTTCATATAAATTTTTAAAAGATAATTATTTCTTTCTCCAATCTCCTATCCCCATTCTTTCTCTATCTAACTACCTTCTTGTAATTAACTCATTAACCATCAAAGTCAAAATCTTACTAAAGAATCCCAATCCGATTCCTTCTCTCAGAAAGGAAAAAATTCATTCTCTCCTCTCTCTCTCTCTCCTTTGTTCTTTGCTGCTCGTCAGATGCACCTACCGCCTTAGTTTCTGAAGTTTCCTAACGATTTGAACGACATGCTTTCTAGATCCTTATAGAAACTTATTTTTATTAAATTGCGAAGCTGATTCGAGAAGAAGAAAAGTTTATTTTTCGGCTGGACGCTCTGTAAAGGAAAATCGATTTCATGGTCTCCACGAACGGACCATTCCCTTTGCTTTGACCTACACAATCTCACTTGTGTCGAGAGGAAATAAATGGAATAGAAATCTCGATTTAATAAGGAAGGGTAATGATTAATTTTAGATCTCTTTTGTCGTAATGGCCATTTGCCTTGATTTTAGTTCAATCTCATTATTCAAGTAATTATTTAAATTGATATTGTTCGATTTCATTTTCTTTTTCTTGTTTTATTAATTATACTGTTGGTATGAATTTGGTTGATGATGTTAAAAAGGAAAGACAAGCATATGTCCGAAACCCATGCCGTGTGGATTACATCTAATCTTGTCTCTGAGAATTTTCTTTTTTTATTCTTACGGTCTCTTTTTTGTTGTTTATAATATAAATTCTGAACGTCTGTATTATAATAAAAATATTTGTCACATTAACTATTTACACTTATTTTACAAGATATAAATACTTATAATATTTCATATTAATACGTTTTAGGAGCCAACCAATGTCATATGTAAAAAAAAATTAAAATTTAATAGAATATACTAGATACATACACTTGATACATGAACTACTCACACTTGTATAACGATGTACGACTAATTGCAATACTTGATATTAATATTTTCAAATGTCATCCAATCAGGGGCGGATCTAGTTAAGCACATGGTAGGGCAATTGCCCTACCTTGAAAATCCAAAACTAGTTTACAAGAACTGAGTTTTAAGCATTTGCCCTACATGAGAGATTTGTTTCTTCAGTTGAAGAATTCATACAATTTCAATTCATTTTTTCTCTATCCAAAACGCACAAGGCATCCAGTTTTCAACTATTCGTTTGATTTGTTTTTATCTACTGAGAGAGAAGGTCTTTTCAATGAGCATGGACTCGAAATATAAAATTAGAGAGTTTGATAGAACATGTGAAGAGCACGTTTCACATGCACCATGTCTAGAGCGAGATAGGGGAATGAGTGTCGTCGATTTATTAAATCTGGCCTTTTAAAATCTCTTACGTCAAATGGCCATTCAGTTTTGATTTTGAACCATTCGTTTGATTTCTTTAAATCTGAAAGAGCACGTTTCACAAGAAATTTTCTTTTCAATCTCTTCTCCATTTTTCAGTAAATGGCCACCTTCGTTTCTCCATTTCTCATCTCATTTTTTTATCTTCTTTCTTCTTATTTCAGTGTGCAGTACTTGCTGATATTTCAGTGCACAACCCTTTTTTTTTTTTTTTTTCTGATTCAGCCACATTGTTGCTCAATACAAGCCACACTGACATCGTCCTTTATCTTTTTCGGGCACAACTCGTTTTTGACAAAAATACAAAGACATATAAAAAAAGCTCGCTTTATCGACTTAACTATCTAATATGTAGTCTTACATTTTTTTGTTGTTTTTTAATATGCAAAAGGATACTAATTTTGTTATTTTTTATTATGTAAAAGAATACTATTTTTGTTGTTTTTTTATAATTTTTATCTAGTACGCAGTTAGCTAATGGGTTCGAATCTGATTAACTATTTGAACCCGATTCAATATTTTTGCCCTACCCTGTTGAAAATCCTGCATCCGCCCCTGCATCCAATGCCATACGAAAAAAAATAGTGATAGAATATGTTAGATACAAACACATGATACATGTGTTGTCCCTAAGGGACCACTAATTTACTTTAAAAACTGAAATTAATCGCAAATAAATTAAATAGAAGAGTTTTAGAGAAATTGACACTCGGGATGTTAACAGAGTTCGGCAAAATGGCCTACGTCTCCGGGGCGTCGCAACCGCTTCTCGGTGCGCCTTTCTATTACCCAATGAGAAAGGTTACAACTTGTGAACCGGTGAGCCCTTACAACCAATGGGAAGTCACTCGGCCAACTAGTGTAGAGAACGAAGTCTCTAAGTCTGAAATCTCGAAAGAAACACTCACAAAAACTAACTCTAATATAATCTAGCAAGATTAGTGAAGTAGATTTGAGGTTGTGTAAAGGAATTTTGAAGTTTTTAATTCTCACAACAATGGAGGGATAGTGCACAGAAAAATCGCTTTTTGAATAGCTGGGGGCGGCTGTGGTTAATTTGGAAGAAAGCCTAATTGCTCTATTTATAGAGGCAGCTTCCAAAAGAGTATTCTGCCCATAATCGTTACCAACGATTGATTAATCGTTACAACGATTGATACTAAAATGCAATTAGGGTTTCAGCCAAATTCAAATTTCTGCGAGACTTTCATAATCGTTACAACGATTATATAATCGTTGGTAACGATTACTCTCTGGAAGAATTGTGTTATTTCTCGCATTCTGATTTTCTGTGCAGCTATTTTAATCGTTACAACGATTAGACAATCGTTGGTAACGATTGTTCCCTGACTTCAACATCAAATCTATTTTACCAATTCTATGAATTATACAAATTAAAATATTGATAAAACTTGATGATTTCTTCAGGATAACAAATCCAAATTGCAATTCCAATTGTCTTAAACCTGCAAAGCATCTTAACTCGAAGGAATTGTTAGATTTAAATATTGTATGTTTTGCAAATTAGTCAAATAATATATTTAGAGTATTGCTTACAACAACAACATGAACTATTCACACTTGCATGACGAATTATAAATACATGCAATACTTGATATTAATACTTTCATACATCATCCAGTGCCATATGAAAACAAAAAATTCATATAATCTATTAGGTACAAATACTTGACATATGAACTATATTTACACTTTGCAAGAGGGGGTGTAATTATTTGCAATATTTGATATTAATACTTTCAAATGTCATTTAATGCCATATGGAGAAAAAATTACATTTTTATATAATCTATTAGGTACCAACACTTGAGTACACATGAACTATTTACACTTGCATTACGAGGTATAAATATTTGCTCGACGTTGCTTGATGAGGTATGAATACTTGTACAACGACAACCCGAGAGTACTTCACCATGGATATCATTTGAAAAAGAAAATTACGTAAAAGATGTTCGTGATTTTAGATTCGCAAAATTCCTCACAGATCGTCAGAAATATGGACGAGATTAAACGGAGAAAAAATCCACCTCTAAAAACATGTAAAAGATGGGTGTGTGATGAGAGAGAGAAAAAAAAAGTTAATATGTCGAGTTTTTTTCTTAGAAATACTTAGTATCTTAGGTATGAATATTTGCATTACGAGGTATAAATATTTACTCGACGAGTTATGAATGGTTGCACTTCGTGGTATGAATATTTGTTCGACGAGGTATGAATACTTGCGTGACGAAGAACCCGAAAGTAATTTATCATTGATGTCATTTGAAAAAGAAAATTGCATAGAAGATGTTCGTGATTTTAGATTCGCAAAATTTCTCACAGATCGTCAGAAATATTGACGAGATTGAACGGATAAAAAAAATCTATCTCTAAAAAGTGTAAAAGATAGGTGTGTGATGAGAGAGATAAAATAAAGCTGATATGTTCAATTTTTTTCAAAATACTTGATATATATTTTATTAATACTTGCGCGCTTAGGTTTTTCATATTTGTGTGCATTAGTTGTAAATTTTTTCAAATATTAAGCAGTTCCTCAAGTAGTTAGTCTCAGGAAGATAGAATGAGAAATTATTACAGAGAGATAATTAGACACTCTCTAATAATAATTATTGTCGAGTAAACTACTTGTGCTTTGAGTTTGTAATTTCACCTCATACTACTAGTTTTTTTTTTCCTTTTAAGATAATTCTGTGAATAATTCACCGTGTCTATTTAGTATTTGTAAAAGTTGCCATTTCAGATTTCAGCCACCGAACTGTAACTTTGTCATAGCTCGTCGAATTATAAAAGAATGATTTAAAAGCAAAGAAAGTACTTATGCACTCTTAACATATTTTTTTTCTCGTAATTCTGTGCAATTTTCAATCCTAGTCAATATGAGAATATTTAATCTTGCCCAAACAATTCCTGTTTATGCTCATTTCGAGTCTGATCGGACGCCACAATCTCTCAAACAGAAAATAGAAATGGAATTCGCGTCGGATTTATGATCAGAAGCAGCCAAAGCAAGAGAATCGACTTCAGTCGGCGCGATTTGGAGAGGCCAAAATCGCGAGAAGAAATCGCACCAAAAGAGTAAAGATTTAGCCAGAAATGATTTTTAAAAATACGGTGCTACCCTCGCTTTCTCTCTCCCGACGTCCTCCCCTTCTTCAGCCTCTCCACCAAGTTCGCTCTTGAAGATCCCTTATCAGACAAGCCCTTAATCTGCTAGGAGTAGCGAATTGAAGGCCACAACGCCTGGAATCGATTTTTTCTCTCCACGGCATCTGAGGTCTAGCAAATTGCACTAGTTCATCTCTCCGACTTTGATAGCTATTATAGCTACGAATGGCGCGATATTTTTCTTTTGCTGTGAACCACCATTTCATTCCCAAATTCTATCTCCTTGTTTTGGTCGACCTAGATGGCATTAATTGTAAATTAAGCGTATTGTTAGGTTCTTTTTATAATCTCCTACATTGAATTCTTTCATTTTATTTGCACGTTTCGATCAGTAAAGTTCAATTTGGAATTAAGTTTATTTTCTATTGAGGAAAGAAAGAATCAGAATAACGTCTAAGAAAGTACGGGGAGTACGGGGAAGTATCAAATCATTGAAAATAAATAAGGAAATCCCAATTGAAACTGGCATCACATGACGAATAAAGGATACAATAAATCATTAACGCTCTAAATTCAGAAAAAAAAATCTAGATTTAATGGGATGGTTGTGTCTCAAGTCCGAAGCCAAATGGGAAGAGAGGGTTATAGTGCGGGTCGCCAACATTCATGGGCAGCTGATCAACAGACTTGAACCATGTCCTCGCAAGCTTGCCGGTGAACCCAAAATCCCCAAAGAGCACATCAGCCACTCCCTTTCCTTCTGTGCCGGGTAGCCATGCAGCTACGAATGCGTCAATTTTGTTGATGTATGGTTCAATAACAAGGGGACGACCAGAGATGAGCACCACAATGCACTTCACATTGCTACAAACCGTCTCAATCACTCTAGGGCCAGGAGAAGGAATGGTGAGGTTGAGATTGTCGCCTTGCGATTCAGCATATGGTGGTTCTCCAACCACAACAATGGCATAAGAGAAACCACCTTTCTGGACAAAGTCAGATCTTGGCTCCTCTGAGTAAACCACCTGTGCACTTCCATCTATGGTAGCTTTTATTCCCTCGAGTATGGTTGTTCCTGTCAATAATTGCAAGAGCTTGATAAAGTTTACTCAAAGAGATGTGACTGATTATGTAACAGGAATGTGTTGTGAAAATTACCAGCAGTTAGGTTGTTCCCACCAAGCCCCTGCCATGTGATAGTCCAGCCACCGCACTGGTAACCCAAATTGTCGGCGTGGCTTCCGGCAACCAGAATCTTTCCGCACTTCTTAGGGAGGGGCAATACTGGTTTCTCTCCGTATTTACCGTTCTTTACCAACACGAGTGATTTCCTTACAGCCTCCCTTGCCAAATCGCGATGCTCCTGTCCGAAATTTCAAATTTCTTCTGTTAATTGTCATTCAAATGTATTTCCAACATACTAGACTAGAAATTCTTTTATGAATTGATTATGTAAAAAGTGTATGGTAAGAGAGACCTGCTTGCCAAGCTCGCCAGCTAAGCTATGATCAGGAAAGGGATTCTCAAAGAGGCCCATTGTGAATTTGACCCGAAGTATTCTGCTCACCGCATCGTTAATTCGGCTCATTGGAATGGTATTATCATGAACTAGGCTAGTCAAATTTCCAATGAGGTCCGTGTAGTTGTAGGGAATCATTATCTATAGTATGCACAAATAAACTATCAGAAGAATATATTATAAGATGTCTATTTCCTTTTCTTGTGTGAATGTGTTGAAATACAGATAATACAAAATTTCAAATGTTCATTTACTCATTTTTTACAAGGGTAGTGACAGAGAAACCTTCCTACCACTTGTGAAGAGTTTATCATAATTCAAGTTCAAACTAGAAACAGGGAAATTGTGGTTGGCTTGTATTTGAGATTTCTCTCTGGTAAAGGTTGTTACAAAGTACCCGTTTTCTTTTGTCTTCTTTGACTGTTTAAGACCCCTAACTCTACGAATATTTCAGTAAAAGTGCATGGGGATTCATCCCCTACCTTTTTCCAGAAAAGGATCTAATTCAAATAGAAAACGTAAGCAAATTGAAGAACTACCATTGGTATAAGGCTCATAGATACTAACCATGTCAATGCCAGCAAGCACTCCTAGCTTTACAGACAAGTGGTAATCTGAACCTGGAGGGCTGGTGATTCTGTCAAGCCCTTGCCAATCTGATATGATGAAACCCTGTTACAGAAGCATTCTGGTAAATCGGTACTACTAATATCTACTTAAAAATTTTAGGTTTCAACCTTCTATCCACCCAAACAAAATATCAACTGTTCATTAAGTAAATCTCAACCACTCATCAAAACACATCTCAATCTCAGCCTTTAATAAAAAAAATTGATTTTGTGCATCTATTTCATGTTGTCAACCGTGTAGAAATCTAAATTTAGTTACATAAGTACTCGCTACATGGAACGCCACATGAAAGTTGTAACATTTAAATTTTTTTTTTTTTTTTTGTGACCGACGCGTCTCTCACGCGTTTTCTCACTTTATTACGTTGATATTATATTACATTGATATGGATAAGTATTATATCGACCAAAAATGTAAATATCGAGTTAATTTTACGGAAATCACTGAATTTTCCCTATATTATTTTTTATTACTTAACTTTGATTTGTCTGATTTTGGTCATCAGACTTTGATATTCGACCAAATTGGGTCTCTATGCCCATGTTAATTCAATTATTCTTTACCTATAAGCAGATTTTTAAATAACTAATTCCTGAACTGATATTATGCCATAAGATTTATTAGTGGAGTGAATGATCTCCAATTTTATATAAAATTATATGTTTATCATTCGCTATTTTTTTAAATAAATTGAAGCCATACATGTACACAAAATATGTTTTCTTACTTATTATTGGAAACTAATTTGTTTGACAGATTTTAGTTGAATACATTCAATAATTTAAGAATTAGTTTGAATTTATTATCGACAGAATGACTTAATTTGGATAAATATTAAAATTTCTTGACCAAAAGTGGAGAGATGAAAGTTGAGTGACCAAAACCGAATATAAAATTGAGTGTCCATGAAATTTACCCTATGGTGATGTGGCAACACTATGTCCTTTGTATGTAACTTCTTATATTATTTTTCAAACAAAATTGGAAAATAAAGCTAAAAAAGAAAATAATAATTTCTACTTCTGAAAATGTATATTTTCAAATAGGAACAAAATATGAAAAACGAAGTAACAAGCCCAAAAATATCTACTAATAACTAATTGAAACCATGCACAAAACCTCAACTAAAACATTCTGGTACATTGTGGAAATATGGTCTTGCAAAGTAAGATCGAATTTGGCTAAACTGGACAAAAATATAGCCAATTTCCAAACCATGCAAACAACACAAAAATACGACAGTCACTAAATGGGAATTTATGACATCTTTGGATGTCGTGCCTTGTCCCTCTAAAGAAGACCTTAGATAAAAGAGATGTCAAAAAATGCTTTCTTTTATAGTTACTGTTCTTAAATTGGCTCTTTGTAAATATTAAAAAAATGACCGGCTTATTGCCATTGCTTATAGTTTTATGTATAATTACTCTTAGTTAATGTACCAAATTATGCTTTTGATGGTAGATCCAAGGTTCGATTGCGGAGACATTTCGCCAGCAATCAAAAGTGGCAGCAAAGAAAAGTATGACAAAATCACTTGTAATGACTAACGTTAGGAGATCGAGAAAGAGAAGCACGGGATCCACCAGGGATATAGGCCCTTTTGGTAATATATCAATTACTTTATTATTTATCTTACACCGTATTAGATCTATTATATATGTACCAAAAATCAGAGTACTGGTCTATGGTGTATGTTTTAGTCGATTTAAGCTAATATATAAAAATCTGGACAGATTCATCATAATGTGATATTATTAGTCGATTTGGTTGAATATATAAAAATCTTTTCCATTTTTATAGTGGATCTTCCAAAAAAAGAAATGAATAAAGAAGGATTTTTGATGAAGTTCTTATTTTAACTGTTGGACTCAATAAATTAGTTTAGAGGAATTTTGGTTCTTTCTAACTGGTTTTCATTTTTGATGATGTCTTATTTCTTGATTTTGGTTCTTTTTAACATGAAGTTTATAATGTTTACTAATTGCGTGTGCTTTTTTTTTTTATAATTATACTTTCCATTTTAATCCTATATTTGTTATGTTTACTAACTGTTCCTTCCTTACATTGTAAATGTCACAACTTTACTTTATATAACTTTATGCACTGGTTTGATCATTCTTATATGCATGAAATGATCTGATGATAGTAGTTTACTTTGTCGGTTGTTTTATATCAGTGTATTTTATTTAAAACTTCTATAGGGAAGAATGGATGGAGAGTGGAGTTGTCACATAGTTGAAAGGGTGATGGGGAAGGGAAAAACTATGGTCATGGCAGGCGTGACCGTTCGCGTGGTCTGCCAGGGATTTTGTTGGTATAAATTACTACACCACATGGTACGCAAAGAACAATTTAACAAATATAATTGGAAGTATTTTGCTCCACGACACAATTGCGTATGGTACTATAGATAGCACAGATTGGTCCGTACTATGGATCAATATTTTTGTTTTCAAAGTTTGAATAGTCGATCTGAACAGTTCAACTTGATCTCCATATGAAAATGTACTTGCAGACTATATTTTATATTTTTTTAGAATTTTTATACTATAGAAAATCACTACTTTTGAATGTTCTACAATAATTTTTTAGATCAAATTTTTTTTTTTAGCTATAAAAGTAAAAAAATTGTAAAAATTGTAAAATTTTATAAAATAGTACATTTTCATATGGAAACCATGTTGAATGGTTCATACCGAGTGTTTGGACTTTGAAAGCGGGGATGTTGATCCATAGTATAGACCAATCCGCATTATGCATAGTACCATAGCCTCACTTGCAAACAATAAAATTACTTGAATAGTACTTTATCATGTTTGTGTGCATATCAATCAATCAAGTTCACAATTATTTCATTAACCAAGAGCATTCTTTGTTTTTTCAGATATGCAGCATTTAAGAGTATTAAAGCAATTGGAGACAAGGCAAGAATTGAAGAGCAACTCTTAAAAACACTATATATAATATATGATATTACTCGGAAAAAAAAAAGATCGAATCGAAAATTCTGTTTTCAAATTGAGATCTTAAATGATTTCTTAATACAGGCAAATGCTTCTCTCTTTTGTATGTTTTGATCTTATGTTAGTTTTGTGCTCATATTAGGATTTCAAAGTCATTCCTAAAAAATCATTTTATTTATCCTATGTCGTTCTACAAAAAATATTTTATTCATTCTTAGTTCTTAAAAATTCATGTTATTCATTCGATGTCGTTCCTCAAAAATTATTTTATTCATTTCATTCCCCGTTGCAAAGCACGGGTACTTGACTAGTTAAAATAAACACTAAAATAGAAAACATTAGATATATTTAATGATTTGTATGGACATAAGCTGATTGATCAATTAACTGATTAATATCCTTAGATAGAGGAAAGGAAGAAACCTTGAACTTCAGCTTGTTCTTGAGAAAATCAGTAACTAGGAAATGATTGGCATGCATTTTGACACCATTCCAGCTTGAATAAGAGACCATGATAGTGGATACACTCTCAATGATGGCATTATAGTATGGAGGCATGTGGATCCTGAGCAGTCCGCTGAAATCTATGATTGTGTTGTTCTCGTTGATGCCCATGTATGTACCACCATCTCCCACATATTGCGTTGCACATGCTGCTACATTTTTCCTGTTTATTTATTAAGTAATGGATTGATTTATTATTATGTACAGCTATATAATATATATGTATGTACCCATATGTAGCAACAAAAAATACAATTAAAAGTTTACTTCTTTTAAATTATAATGTATGTACCTGCAATGAAATTTCATTAAAAATAAAATAAAAGCTGTTAGGTTAATTGAAGTATGAGTAACTCGGTACATACGTTCCAGCAACGAAGGGTTTTCCTTTAGAACTAGGTGGGGCCTCGCCTTGAAATCCAGGGATAATTTTTGTCATCATTTTGACCACCTTTGGATCTTCACTGAAGCTCTCATAGCACCTCCCCCATCTAGGATCCCTACACACCTAAATCAACGCCCAAAAATTATTCAATGCCTTTATGCTTTAAGTTAAAGTGCAACAAAAACAAGATTCTTACTGCAATACATGGAGCAAAGATGTAGGGAATGCCTGTAGCTCTAACTTCAAGGGCAACTGCAGCACCAATTTTCCTAGCTAGTTCTGGGTCCCTGCATATATGCATGTCTTCAGTTACATGATTAAGTTGAATGTGCTAATCAGTAATTCCATCTTTTCTTTTCTTTTGCATATTTATCCAATTAATCTGTTAGCAAGCCTTAACAGGTTTCGCCTTTATACAATGGGAAGTCCCGTATTGACAGCACCTGACCTAAATTTGATGTTCACACCTAACTGAGAAACTGCCCAAAATACCCTATTTTAATGGGTGCTGGGCCATTTCTGATTTAATTATATATCAGATCTGATATCAGAAAGCTGATTTGTTTTCATTTTTAATTGCTGGATTTATTTATATTTGCTCAGTGTTCTAAATAGCGCACTATAGTGGCGCTATAGCGTTTTTGGATCCCAAACGCTACGCTATGACATCAAAATGCGCTATTTGCGCTACGGCCGCTATAGCGGCTTCTACAGCGCTATAGCAGTCCGCTATTTGCGCTATATGCGCTATATAATATGGGTTTTTTTTTTAAAGGAATTTATATGGGTTTTAAATAAAGATAAAAAAAATTTCAAACCGAAATTGAATTTGATGCCACTTGCTACAGATAAATCAATTTGAAATTGGGAATAGAAATTGAAATTTGAATAGAAAAAAAGTCCAAACCGAAATTAAAATTTGAATAGAAAAAAAAAATAGATTATGTCATGAATCATGATGCTTAAGATATTTTTAATAGGAAAAATCAATAGTTTATGATATTACTATGGATATTTTGAACCGCAATTTGGACTTTGTACGGGTTCAATATGAATATTATAATTTTTTAATTACTTTGGTGTTATTTATTGTTCTATGAGACTTTAGATAATGTTGATATTTAGTACAAATATTGAATATACGAAATGTAAAAAAAAAAAACGCTATTTGGAATAGCTTCCGCTATAGCGACGCTATTCGCTATAGCTTTTTTTTTAGTTTTCCCGCTACGACGCTATAAACGCTATTTAGAACCTTGTATTTGCTTATTGGGTATCCAATTGAGTATGTAAAGTAGGAGAGGATCGGATGCAATCGGTGGTGTTTCCATTTTACTGCTATTATCTTTCTTTAAATGTTTTAAAATAATTATTCTCTTAGATTGGTCCCACTTTGGTTGTTGAAGAATCACACAAAATTGTCATATAGATAACTTCCCACGTTTAAAATGGAGACTACAGTGCTTCTGGATAAGCCATTTATTTTTAATCCACCATAATGAATAAGAAATTAGCAACATTATATTCGCCTCAAAACTAATAATTTCTCACAACTTCTAGTTTAGAAAAGCTAAAATATCAGCAAAAAATAAAAAATACTGAATCTACCTGGTGGCACCGAGGCCGACGTTGTGTGGAAAGATAGTGGCTTTATAGACATTGCCATGACCATGGATAGCATCGATGCCATATATCATTGGGATTCCAAGACGGGTTGACAGAGCCGCCTTTTGCATATCCGTCACCATGTTCACCCATTCCTGCACAGTTGCCTCAGGTGCTGGCCAGCTCCCTCCCCCACTCAGCACGCTGCCTGAATCACATATTAACAGATATTGATCATTAATTGATCCATACACATTGTCAGTCAAATCAACTAATGTGGTGAACAAGTTAATACCGATGTAGTAATTTGTCATGACATCGGGTGTTGCGACAGATCTCTCAATTTGGGACATCTGTCCTATCTTCTCGGCAAGGGTCATATGGCTTAGTAGATCTTTTATTCGAACATTTAGAGGTTGTTTTGGGTCTTTGTACTTGGGATATCCACTGCCTTGTACTCCCACTGAGCTCAGCATTAAGCAGCAGTACACCAGGAAATGAACCCATCTCCAAATGTGACTCATTGCAACTATTTTTAACTTGGTTCTCCTTTTTCAATGAAAATAACTTGATTTTCTTCAGAAGGGCTGAATGCTCATGTCTTATCCTGGGAAGAAAAGAGGTTTATATTGTAAGTCATTCTTCAAATTTGAGAAGAAAAGAATCTTTTATTTTTCTATTACCAAAAATTAGTGAAGTATAACTACTGTGCAATATTTTCCACCGTAATAGTAAGGTGAAGATTCATTTAAGAAAAAGCACGAAAGAGAAAAAGGAAAAAAAAAAAAAAAAAAAACCAAGGATGCTTGAAATCAAATCGACGATGACTCACAGCAAGAATGACTAGATTTACCAGCGAAGAATTCTAGCTAATGAAGGGATTCCTGGGGCACAAGAAAAGAAGGATTGAGAGGGGAAGCAGTGGAGCACTGATGGAAAATGAAGAGAACATGTACGATCTTTCTTCACTATCCAGTGCTAGTACCTAGTTCCAGTACCGGTGGGAACCACAGCACAAAGCAGTGAAGCACGCTCGTTTCACTGATTGGAAGTTTGGAACAATACACACATCCTGGGTTTTTTGGTTGGGACTAGTTTTCCGTTACCGACATTTTTATTTATATCCAAAGTTAATTAGAAATTAATAAAAATGCTAAGACCCGATTGAAATTTTTAAAAATGTTCATACCGGTTATTTTTTAGTTGGTTTTCATTTTGTTCGGTACCAGTCAGAAAATGACCGGTATTTTTTTTTTTTAAGAGACAAATAGCTAAAATACTGAAATATAACACTAATTTTTTTTTTTTAAATATTTGTTAAATTACTTTTTTGATATATAATTAGCATATTTATACTAAAATATACTAAATTACTTAAAATTATGTTACATTACGCTAAATTACACTAAATTACGCTAAATTAAAATAATTATATTAAATTATGCTAAAATACGATAAATTACACTAAATTACATATGAATAGGGATGATATCTTCACTTAGAAGGCAAAAAATGACGACGAAACTTCAAATGGCCATAAAACGGAGCTCGAGTGTCCGATTTCAGCAAATGACCACTTTTCGAAAAGTTTGCGAAAATACGCATGCATCAGTGCTAGTAATGCCAAATTTTAAAATTCAGAATCACCAAAAAACAAAGGGAAGAGCCTCAAAACTTCAGTTGAAGTTTCCGATTAAGATTTTCATTTCTATTGTTCAATCTACGTAGCTCAGTAAATTAGTTATATAATAAACTTGTAGAATACCAATTTTTATTATTTTTTAATTTTTTTACTATTTTTTATGATTTATGAAAGATGCCACAAAATCGGCCCTATTTATATATAATTTAGCGTAATTTACCGTATTTTAGCATAGTTTTACATAATTATTGTAATTTAGCGTAATTTAGTGTAATTCAGCGTAATTTAACATAATTTCAAGTAATTTAGCGTATTTTAGTATAAATATGCTAATTATATATATATAAAAAAGTAATCTAACAAATATTTAAAAAAAATCGATTTTTTAGTATTATATTTCAGCATTTTAGCTATTTGTCTCTAAAAAAGAAAAAGAAAAAGAATGGTACCGTCCATTTTCTGGCTGGTACTGAAAAAATGAAAACCGGCCAAAAATGACTGATATGGACATTTTTAAAAATTCCAATCGAATCTGGGCATTTTTATTAATTTTCTAATTAACTTTGGATATAAATAAAAATGTGTCGAGAGGAAATAAATGGAATAGAAATCTCGATTTAATAAGGAAGGGTAATGATTAATTTTAGATCTCTTTTGTCGTAGTGGCCATTTGCCTTGATTTTAGTTCAATCTCATTATTCAAGTAATTATTTAAATTGATATTGTTCGATTTCATTTTCTTTTTCTTGTTTTATTAATTATACTGTTGGTATGAATTTGGTTGATGATGTTAAAAAGGAAAGACAAGCATATGTCCGAAACCCATGCCGTGTGGATTACATCTAATCTTGTCTCTGAGAATTTTCTTTTTTTATTCTTACGGTCTCTTTTTTGTTGTTTATAATATAAATTCTGAACGTCTGTGTTATAATAAAAATATTTGTCACATTAACTATTTACACTTATTTTACAAGATATAAATACTTATAATATTTCATATTAATACGTTTTAGGAGCCAACCAATGTCATATGTAAAAAAAAATTAAAATTTAATAGAATATACTAGATACATACACTTGATACATGAACTACTCACACTTGTATAACGATGTACGACTAATTGCAATACTTGATATTAATATTTTCAAATGTCATCCAATCAGGGGCGGATCTAGTTAAGCACATGGTAGGGCAATTGCCCTACCCTGAAAATCCAAAACTAGTTTACAAGAACTGAGTTTTAAGCATTTGCCCTACCCTGAGAGATTTGTTTCTTCAGTTGAAGAGTCCATACAATTTCAATTCATTTTTTCTCTATCCAAAACGCACAAGGCATCCAGTTTTCAACTATTCGTTTGATTTGCTTTTATCTCTTGAGAGAGAAGAAGGTTTTTTCAATGAGCATGGACTCGAAACATAAAATTGGAGAGTTTAACAAAACATGTGAAGAGCACGTTTCACATGCACCATGTCTAGAGCGAGATAGGGGAATGAGTGTCGTCCATTTATTAAATCTGGCCTTTTAAAATCTCTTACGTCAAATGGCCATTCAGTTTTGATTTTGAACCATTCGTTTGATTTCTTTAAATCTGAAAGAGCACGTTTCACAAGAAATTCTCTTTTCACTCTCTTCTCCATTTTTCAGTAAATGGCCACCTCCGTTTCTCCATTTCTCATCTCATTTTTTTATCTTCTTTCTTCTTATTTCAGTGTGCAATACTTGCTGATATTTCAGTGCACAACCTTTTTTTTTTTTTTTTTTTTTTTTTCTGATTTAGCCACATTGTTGCTCAATACAAGCCACAGTGACATCGTCCTTTATCTTTTTCGGGCACAACTCGTTTTTGACAAAAATACAAAGACATATAAAAAAGCTCGCTTTATCGACTTAACTATCTAATATGTAGTCTTACATTTTTTTTTTGTTTTTTAATATGCAAAAGGATACTAATTTTGTTATTTTTTATTATGTAAAAGAATACTATTTTTGTTGTTTTTTTATAATTTTTATCTAGTACGCAGTTAGATAATGGGTTCGAATCTGATTAACTATTTGGACCCGATTCAATATTTTTGCCCTACCCTGTTGAAAATCCTGCATCCGTCCCTGCATCCAATGCCATACGAAAAAAAATATTAATAGAATATGTTAGATACAAACACATGATACATGAACTATTCACACTTGCATGACGAATTATATACATGCAATACTTGATATTAATACTTTCATACATCATCCAGTGTCATATGAAAACAAAAAATCCATATAATCTATTAGGTAGACATATGAACTATTTACACTTTGCAAGAGGGGGTGTAATTATTTGCAATATTTGATATTAATACTTTCAAATGTCATTTAATGACATATGGAGAAAAAAATATATTTTTATATAATCTATTAGGTACCAACACTTGAGTACACATGAACTATTTACACTTGCATTACGAGGTATAAATATTTGCTCGACGAGTTGTGAATACTTGCTTGACGAGGTATGAAAACTTGTACAACGACAACCCGAGAGTACTTCACCATGGATATCATTTGAAAAAGAAAATTACGTAAAAGATGTTCGTGATTTTAGATTCGCAAAATTCCTCACAGATCGTCAGAAATATGAACGAGATTAAACGGAGAAAAAATCCACCTCTAAAAACATGTAAAAGATGGGTGTGTGATGAGAGAGAGAAAAAAAGAGTTAATATGTCGAGTTTTTTTCTTAGAAATACTTAGTATCTTAGGTATGAATATTTGCATTACGAGGTATAAATATTTACTCGACGAGTTATGAATGGTTGCACTTCGTGGTATGAATATTTGTTCGACGATGTATGAATACTTGCGTGACGAAGAACCCGAAAGTATTTTATCATGGATGTCATTTGAAAAAGAAAATTGCATAGAAGATGTTCGTGATTTTAGATTCGCAAAATTCCTCACAGATCGTCAGAAATATTGACGAGATTGAACAGATGAAAAGAATCCATCTCTAAAAAGTGTAAAAGATAGGTGTGTGATGAGAGAGATAAAATAAAGCTGATATGTTCAGTTTTTTTCAAAATACTTGATATATATTATATTAATACTTGCGCGCTTAGGTTTTTCATATTTGTGTGCATTAGTTGTAAAATCTTTCAAATATTAAGTAGTTCCTCAAGTAGTTAGTGGTTTCTCAGGTAGCTAATCTCAGAAAGATAGAATGAGAAATTATTACAGAAAGATAATTAGACGCTCTCTAATAATAATTTTTTTTGAGAAAAAATAAGGATCAAAGTCCTTATTTGCTTTATTAATGGTATAAAAAGAAAACGGTTTCGGGTTTTAAAATCAAACCCGATAAAAGGAATTTACAGAGATTGATTCAACCTAGTTGAATCTTACAAAAAGGAAAATTAGGAAAAGAAAACCAGAAAATGAAATTTGGGAAATATTCTTTTGATTGAGCAAAACAAAAATAAGTAAAACTCTTCTTGCATTAATGCAGTGGCCTCCACATATCTTGTACTTCTTCTGCTAATACCCTCTCTGTTTTATCTTTGTCCGAGAAAATTCTAGAACACCGTTCTCTCCATGCACAAACATAGCTATCAATAAAATCTCCCTTTCCCTGATTTTACCTTCTTTGCCCACTATCCAGTAATGAGCATCCACCCTTTGTAATATGAGATTCCAATTATGATTCAGAATTGAAAATTTCCCATTGAAGATATTGTAGAGATTTATCGAGAAAGGACATTCAGAAAATAGATGATACACCGTTTCCCTTGCTGCTTTGCACAACACACATCTGCTGGGAAGATTCCAGCCTCTTTTTTCTAAATTGTCCGTTGTCAGTACCTTGTTATAATAAACCAACCATGCGAAGACCTTGATTCTAGGAGGTACCTTCATCTTCCAAACTCTGCATATTGTCTCTTTGAAACAAGGTGTGTTTTTCAGTCTTTGATAAGCCGATTTAACAGAAAAGCAATTTGAATTTGTGATAGTCCAAAGGACATCATCCTCCTGAGACGCATTGGTGAGGGCTGGCAAGGATAGAATGTCCTGCAAGGTTGATAATTGCTTGCTACCTTGAATCGATTGCTGCAGATCACCAATGTTTTGAATTAGATCTTGAATACCTCCTAACTGGTACACGTGATGAACTGAAATACCAGTATCCAACGCCTCGTCAAAGACTAATGGTAATTCATGTTTTAGAATTCCATGTCCCCAATTGTGTAGCCAAAACTTGGTCATTTGTCCATTCCCTAACTCCCTTCTCATTACTGATTCGCATAAAGCAATAGTGGCTGCCAGATCATCGTTAAAAAATTTGCATTGAGGTAGGTCACTTCTTCTGAGAAAATGATAGGATGACAAGAATAGCGATTTCCATATTCTTTCATCTGGTTTGGTCCACAACCAGTACCATTTTGCTAATAAGGCTGTATTGAAAGTCTTCAAATCAATGATGCCTAAACCTCCAAATTTTTTTGGTTTACAAACCATCTCCCAATTTGCTAACGGTATCCCTTTGTTATTTTCTCCACTTCTCTTCCATAGGAAATTTCGTCTCTTTTTATCAATCTCAAGTATGACCCATGTTGGAATTTTGAACACAGACATGAAGTACGTTGGTATTGAAGACAAAACCGCATTAATTAACACAATTCTCCCTGCGATTGATAAAAATTTTGCAGTCCACCCTTCAAGCTTTCTGTTCACCTTGTCAATTAAGGGTAAATAAGCGCTTTTGGGAAGTCTTTTGTTTGAGAGAGGAAGACCCAAGTAAGTGAAAGGATAGGATCCATGTCTACAACCCAAAACATTCAGAAGCTCTTGAGGATTAGCGTCAAACTCATTTGGTAGTATCAGTTCCGACTTTTCCATGTTGATTGTCAGACCCGATATTTGACCAAATACTGTGAAGACAATTTTGAGAGCTTGAACTTGCCTCAGCTCTGGTTTGATGAAGAAAAGAGAATCATCTGCATATAATAGGCATGGTCTCATATGCATAAAAGGCAACCTCCACGTGCCGTTTTCTGTTAATTTTCCTAACCATCTTGGCAAAAAATCCATTGCCAATATGGTTAGGAAATCCCAACCATATTGGGAGATAAAGGATCGCCCTGTCGTACTCCTCTTTTAAGTTCAAATTTTTTCCCCAACAAGCCATTTATGATTATCTGTGAAGATCCTTTTAATACACAATTAGTAATCCAACGTATCCATTTGCTAGGAAATCCCAAGCTCTCCATCACCTTTAACAGAAAATTCCAACTCAATGTGTCAAACGCCTTGTGGATATCAGCTTTGAATAAAGCTAACGGTATCTTCATTTCTTTGGCCATCTGGACAGCCTGCTGTGCATATAAAAAGCCTTCCGTAATTTGTCTTCCTTTTATGAAACCAGACTGATTGTCTTTGACTAGACTTTGCATGTGAGGTTGCAATCTATTTGCAAGAAGTTTTGATACCATCTTTTGTATACCATGAAGCAAGCTTATGGGTCTGAAGTCCTTTGGTGTTCTAGCTGCATCTTTTTTTGGAATGAGTACTATGTACGAGGTGTTGAGAGTATCCAAATTCCATCCATTGTCAAGTACGTCTGTTATCACCTTGTGCAAATCAGGGAGAAGTATATCTTGGAATTCTTTGAAGAATTCCCCTGTAAAACCGTCAGGACCTGGGCTCTTGTTAGCCGGCCATTCCTTTATGACCCTTTCAATTTCCTGAACTGTTACGTCTGCTGTCAATTCTTGCAAATCATTTGTTTCTTCATACAACTCAGTCCATCTTAATGGGGGCAGTGTATCCGATTGTGATCCCATTAGTTGAACATAAAAATTCCAGAATATTCTTGCCTTGTCCCTTTGTGTTGTGTACTGCTGACCCTCATGATCAATTGCTGGTACAGAATTGTTTCTTTTTGAAGCTGTAGCCCAAGAGTGAAAATATCTAGTGTTACTATCTCCTTGTATTTCCCACTTTATTTTCGCTCTTTGCTTCCACAGTTTTTCTTCCAGAACTGTTAGCTCGACATATCTCCTTTTTAAAATTATATGTACCCATTTTTCCAGATTTGTTATTTGCCGGGCTTCCTCCACTCTCCCTATCCAGAGCATGAATCTCTGCAAATTTTGATCTGTTCCTTGATGCTACCAGTCCTTTGTTTAGCCCAGTCAGTGATGTGCTCTTGCAAAAATTTTATTTTTGCTCCTAGTTCTGTTGGTGTTGTAGCCAATCCAGGTTCCATCCATTTTTCTTTCACAAG
Organism: Carex kokanica; assembly: GCA_025461125.1. NCBI lineage: Eukaryota > Viridiplantae > Streptophyta > Magnoliopsida > Poales > Cyperaceae > Carex > Carex kokanica. The sequence continues at coordinate 702,367 of JAJGRX010000347.1, forward strand.
CTCTTTAAAGTCTTCAGAGTCTAACCATATATTCTCAAATCTGAAGAAAGCAGTTTTCTTAAACATTGTCTTTGCTGTTAAGAGAAGAGGAGTATGGTCCGAGGATGTGTTGGCAGCAGCTTCTTGAATTGAGTTAGGGAAAAAATTACTCCAGCCTGATGATATCAAAAACCTATCTAACCGTGCCATTGTCGGTTGAAGTCTGGAATTTGACCAAGTCTAATTCTTGCCTCTTAATGGTAGATTTATCAAATCCATGTCCATGAGTAAATCTGAGAACTTGATAGACTCTCTCCAGTTATTTGCATTCAGATTATTCCTATCCTCTGGAAGTAATGTGACATTAAAATCGCCCCCAAGAATCCATGGAATATCATTGATAGGTTTGCTCTGCTGTATTTCTAAAAAGAACTCCCTTCTCAAGGCTGGTGATGTTGGGCCATAGATACCCGACACTTTGAAATCATTTCCATCGTGATTCAGTGTTACCGATAATACAAACCTTTTCTTCTCACAGCTTACCAGACTGAATTTGACCGGATTCCAAACCAGTAAAATTCCACCTTTTGTACCATCTGCTTCTAGAAATTGGAACTCTTTCAAACGCCTACCACTTATTTGCTCAACTATTGCAGGAGTCATGCCACTCATTTTTGTTTCTTGAAAACAAGCTATATCCGGTTTCTCCAACAAGACTGTCTGTCTCACAGCCAACCTTTTATCTTCCTCATTAAAACCTCTTACGTTCCAAGATAAAATTTTGATTTTTGATTTAAACTCCATAATAACACCAAAACATCATCATTCTTATAACAAAAGGAGACATTACAAGATTCTTCTGACACTCCTCCTTTCTCCTTGTTACAATCAAAAAGTTCCCCATCCTTCTCCTACTAAACATAATCCTTCCTACTAAACATAATCCTTATCCTCCAAAAACTTACTACTAACTTTCTTTTAAAGACAAACACCATACTGAAACTTAGAAAACAAAACATTGATAACATAATTAAACTGAAAGATACTTCTTATAGCTAAGTAGCTACTACTTCATTTGAAGACTATCTTCTCAATCTCCTCTTCAATCTTCCCCCTCATCTGAACCCCTGCCATTTTGATCACCTTCTCAGCTTGGTCTTTACTTAGTGGGTCTAGCGTTTTCTGATACTCCAGGCACACTGGCTTGAGCTTGACATTGTTCTTGTTGTATTTTCTTTTCCCTGAATCATATTTGAGTCTGCCTTCAGAGTATTTCTCACATAGCCTCCTGCTCTTCCTGACTTGCTGCGTCTCCCTATTCTCCATCTGTGGAATACTTGCCTCCTGTGAAGTTTGGGCGACATTGCTATATTGACCCATTTGAGGCCCCTCCTTTGTTATAGAAGCTAGAAATTCAAAGCCCGGAGGAGGGTCCTGATTATCAACATTCGCATTGTGAAGCACTACTTGTTGTTCAGAATCCAATTGTGGCATGCTACTACCCTGCCCTTGTTCTAATCCAACACCAGAACTGTTTCCTTCTTCAATTAATTGCAAGGAAGCCCGTTTTGCGCCGACTGGTCCATTTCCATAAACCATGTGGTACCCCATCTCAGTTTCTTGAATGTACTCAACATAATTCATTTTTTCATTGAGCACTCCTTTTTCAAAGCATACAAATTTAAAACCTCCATTTGGCATGTGCGTATGAGTAGCAACAGCCACAGTACCCGTATAGATTTGTTTGCCATCAGATATCATTGTCTTTGAAAACAAAACCTCAGTACCCATCTTGTCCTTTGTAAACTTACCAGTATCAGGGCTACTAAAAGCAGTTGCCTTTCCCTTGTCCATCTCTCTCTGCTCTGTATTTGCCATCACCACAGGTCCTGGGGCTGTGATCAACTGCCTTCCTTCATGCTGCACATGTCCCTCATCTTGTAAGAAGCCTGCTGCCACCAGTTTGACTTTCAGACCATCAATCCAGTCCTGGGCAGCTCTGGACCTGTTTGATCTGATACTGGAGTGATTCCCATCATTTCTTTGATTCCTGCCACCTTCTTGGCCTCTGTGCCTTCTGCCGACTGGAGACCTTCTTGGTGAATGAAATCTTGCCCCACCACTACGATCCCCCTGGTCTCTTCTACCTCTGTCCCTTCTATCATAATTGTCATCACCATGGTGTGGAGGCTGATCCCTTTGGTGACTGAGCCATCCTTCCATTTCAACCCGTATGGTTTTCTTGCGTGGATTAACATTGAGATTGAGAAAAAAAGGTACCTCTTCAGCTTCCTTACATGCGACCAGCATTGTTAAGTACTGGTAATTTCCATTGGTGATGTAGGGGGCCACCCGTAAAGGATACCCAAAGCCAGCCACTAGTGTTGCCATATCCATTCTGTTCCAGTGATTCAGTGGCACACCATACAAACGAATACGTGCTCTTCCTCCAAGAGGATCAAAGGCTAGTTGAAGGTCAGGGGAGTAAGGATGGAGAGCAATTTCAATATTGTGACCAATGTAAAAGGTACCACGATCAATGGCTGCCCTAGCCATATCAGCATTGGGAAAAATGAGAAGAACATCGCCGAAATCGTCGTCAATAACATAGACGCCAAACTCAGATGCATCACAAAGAAATTGTCTGCCCATACAATTGGCAATTCTTTGCTTGAGATTCGGATCAGAGCGACCAGGACCAGCAAAAATGAATGCTGACCTCTCTAGGAAAAGGTTTGCCGGGCTAAGATCCTCCCTTGGTGCTAAGTACACATTGAGATGATGAGGCCTCTGCTGCCAAAGCTCACCTGGGCAGTTCATTTCCATTGTTAACCAGTTCCTTGGTGCCTCCATACTTTGCCGTAAAGGTTGTTGCTTTTTAAGAGAGGGTTGTTCAGAGGAAGTTCTAAGAAGAATACTAGAGGAACCTGCCCTTTTAGGTGAAGGAACTTCCTTTTTATAGAAGCCATGCCCTCTCTGTGTAGATCTGAAGAGCCCGCCCTTTGAGCTTCCTCCTGGCATTGATGGACAATTCCGGACAACGTGTCCAGTTATATTGCAATGAAGGCAACGCCTTGGATTCACACACACAGCCTGTATGTGACCCTTCATCAAGCATTTGAAACATTTTTGCTGTTGTCTTAATTTATTAGCATGAATTTGCATATATGACTGTTGATTTCTTCTCTGCTTAGACGCTTGGGAATCCGTTTCCTCTTCCTTCTATGGACCAGCGTCCAGCCCTCAAGGTCTTCATTATTAGGATCTTTTTCCAATCCTTGACCATTCCTGTCTTCAAGGTTGCGGAGTAGTGATTCGTCATGAGAATTTTGAACGTCTGTCTTCTCCTGTTGAAAATTACTGGGACCACGAGATTGGATTTGAAATCCCGTGAGAAGATGCTGATCCTCATTATTTATTGGAGGAACTAGCCTTAGAATCGGAAGATCTCCTATTCTAAAAAAATTTTCTTCATCTTGGGAATTTTGTAGATTTGGAACTATCATTGTGGGGATCTCGTCATCCCTGGCCGCATTTCCTTCCTTGACACGTTGTCCTGACCTAGTAGCCCTATTGAGAGGTGAGGCATTCGCAGTCTTGATGATCGTCCTTCCGCCGTTGAGAATCGCATTTTCAATCGCCATTAGGGTTTTCCTTCCGCCGCCCTTGTATGGACCAAAATGATAATGGAAAGATCCTCTCTAATAATAATTATTGTCGAGTAAACTACTTGTGCTTTGAGTTTGTAATTTCACCTCATACTACTATTTTTTTTTTCCTTTTAAGATAATTCTGTGAATAATTCACCGTGTCTATTTAGTATTTGTAAAAGTTGCCATTTCAGATTTCAGCCACTGAACTGTAACTTTGTCATAGCTCGTCGAATTGTAAAAGAATGATTGAAAAGCAAAGAAAGTACTTATGCACTCTTAACATATTTTTTTTTCTCGTAATTCTGTGCAATTTTCAATCCTAGTCAATATGAGAATATTTAATCTTGCCCAAACAATTCCTGTTTATGCTCATTTCGAGTCTGATCGGACGCCACAATCTCTCAAACAGAAAATAGAAATGGAATTCGCGTCGGATTTATGATCAGAAGCAGCCAAAGCAAGAGAATTGACTTCAGTCGGCGCGATTTGGAGAGGCCAAAATAGCGAGAAGAAATCGCACCAAAAGAGTAAAGATTTAGCCAGAAATGATTTTTAAAAATACGGTGCTACCCTCGCTTTCTCTCTCCCGACGTCCTCCCCGTCTTCAGCCGCTCCACCAAGTTCGCTCTTGAAGATCCCTTATCAGACAAGCCCTTAATCTGCTAGGAGTAGCGAATTGAAGGCCACGACGCCTGGAATCGATTTTCTCTCTCCACAGCATCTGAGGTCTAGCAAATTGCACTAGTTCTTCTCTCTCCGACTTTGATAGCTATTATAGCTACGAATGGCGCGATAGTTTTCTTCAATTTCGCTGTGAACCACCATTTCATTTCCTAATTCTATCTCCTTGCTTTGGCCGACCTAGATGGCATTAATTGTAAATTAAGCGTATTGTTAGGTTCTTTTTATAATCTCCTACATTGAATTCTTTCATTTTATTTGCACGTTTCGAGCAGTAAAGTTCAATTTGGAATTGAATTCTTTTCAATTTGGAATTAAGTTTATTCTCTATTGAGGAAAGAAAGAATCAGAATAACGTCTAAGAAAGTACGGGGAGTACGGGGAAGTATCAAATCATTGAAAATAAATAAGGAAATCTCAATTGAAACTGGCATCACATGACGAATAAAGGATACAATAAATCATTAACGCTCTAAATTCAGAAAAAAAAATCTAGATTTAATGGGATGGTTGTGTCTCAAGTCCGAAGCCAAATGGGAAGAGAGGGTTATAGTGCGGGTCGCCAACATTCATGGGCAGCTGATCAACAGATAGTGGCTTTATAGACATTGTTATGACCATGTACAGCATCAATGCCATAAATCATTGGAATTCCAAGACGGGTCGCGAGGGCCACCTTTTGAATATCTGTCACCATGCTCATCCATTGCTCCACAGTTGCTTGAGGTGCTGGCACGCTCCCTCCCCCACTCAGTACGCTCCCTGAATCACATATTAACAACTAATTGATCATTAATCCAGACAAGTTCACACCGATGAAGTAATTTTGGTGAACAACTAATTATTCAACTAATTTGGTGAACAAGTTCACACCGATGAAGTAATTTTTCATGACATTGGGAGTTGCAACAGATCTTTCAATTTGGGACATCTGTCCTATCTTCTCGGCAAGGGTCATACGGCTTAGTAGATCTTTTATTCGAACATTTAGAGGTTGTTTTGGGTCTTTGTACTTGGGATATCCACTGCCTTGTACTCCCACTGAGCTCAGCATTAAGCAGCAGTACACCAGGAAATGAACCCATCTCCAAATGTGACTCATTGCAACTAACTAACTTGGTTCTCCTTTTTCAATGAAAATAACTTGATTTTCTTCAGAAGGGCTGAATGCTCATGTCTTATCCTGGGAAGAAAAGAGGTTTATATTGTAAGTCATTCTTCAAATTTGAGAAGAAAAGAATCTTTTATTTTTCTATTACCAAAAATTAGTGAAGTATAAATACTGTGCAATATTTTCCACCGTAATAGTAAGGTGAAGATTCATTTAAGAAAAAGCACGAAAGAGAAAAAGGAAAAAAAAAAAAAAAAAAAAAACCAAGGATGCTTGAAATCAAATCGACGATGACTCACAGCAAGAATGACTAGATTTACCAGTGAAGAATTCTAGCTAATGAAGGGATTCCTGGGGCACAAGAAAAGAAGGATTGAGACGGGAAGCAGTGGAGCACTGATGGAAAATGAAGAGAACATGTACGATCTTTCTTCACTATCCAGTGCTAGTAGCTAGTTCCAGTACCGGTGGGAACCACAGCACAAAGCAGTGAAGCACGCTCGTTTCACTGATTGGAAGTTTGGAACAATACACACATCCAGGGTTTTTTGGTTGGGACTAGTTTTCCGTTACCGACATTTTTATTTATATCCAAAGTTAATTAGAAATTAATAAAAATCCTAAGACCCGATTGAAATTTTTAAAAATGTTCATACCGGTTATTTTTTAGCTGGTTTTCATTTTGTTCGGTACCAGTCAGAAAATGACCGGTATTTTTTTTTTTAAGAGACAAATAGCTAAAATGCTGAAATATAACACTAATTTTTTTTTTTTTAAATATTTGTTAAATTACTTTTTTGATATATAATTAGCATATTTATACTAAAATATACTAAATTACTTGAAATTATGTTAAATTACGCTAAATTACACTAAATTACGCTAAATTAAAATAATTATATTAAATTATGCTAAAATACGATAAATTACACTAAATTACATATGAATAGGGATGATATCTTCACTGAGAAGGCAAAAAACGACGACGAAACTTCAAATGGCCATAAAACGGAGCTCGAGTGTCCGATTTCAACAAATGACCACTTTTCGAAAAGTTTGCGAAAATACGCATGCATCAGTACTAGTAATGCCAAATTTTAAAATTCAGAATCACCAAAAAACAAAGGGAGGAGCCTCAAAACTTCAGTTGAAGTTTCCGATTAAGATTTTTATTTCTATTGTTCAATCTACGTAGCTCAGTAAATTAGTTATATAATAAACTTTTAGAATACCAATTTTTATTATTTTTTGAATTTTTTTACTATTTTTTATGATTTATGAAAGATGCCACAAAATCGGCCCTATTTATATACAATTTAGCGTAATTTACCGTATTTTAGCATAGTTTTACATAATTATTGTAATTTAGCGTAATTTAGTGTAATTCAGCGTAATTTAACATAATTTCAAGTAATTTAGCGTATTTTAGTATAAATATGCTAATTATATATATATAAAAAAGTAATCTAACAAATATTTAAAAAAATTCGATTTTTTAGTATTATATTTCAGCATTTTAGCTATTTGTCTCTAAAAAAGAAAAAGAAAAAGAAAGGTACCGTCCATTTTCTGACCGGTACTGAAAAAAATGAAAACCGGCCAAAAATGACTGATATGGACATTTTTAAAAATTTCAATCGAATCTGGGTATTTTATTAATTTTCTAATTAACTTTGGATATAAATAAAAATGTGTCGAGAGGAAATAAATGGAATAGAAATCTCACTTGTGTCGAGAGGAAATAAATGGAATAGAAATCTCGATTTAATAAGGAAGGGTAATGATTCATTTTAGATCTCTTTTGTCGTAGTGGCCATTTGCCTTGATTTTAGTTCAATCTCATTATTCAAGTAATTATTTAAATTGATATTGTTCGATTTCATTTTCTTTTTCTTGTTTTATTAATTATACTGTTGGTATGAATTTGGTTGATGATGTTAAAAAGGAAAGAAGCATATGTCCGAAACGCATGCCGTGTGGATTACATCTAATCTTGTCTCTACGAATTTTCTTTTTTTTTATTCTTACGGTATCTTTTTGGTTGTTTATAATCTAAATTCTGACCTTTCGTCTGTATTATAATAAAAACATTTGTCACATTAACTATTTACACTTATTTTACAAGATATAAATACTTATAATATTTCATATTAATACGTTTTAGGAGCCAACCAATGTCATATGTAAAAAAAAAAAAATTAAATTTAATAGAATATACTAGGTACATACACTTGATACATGAACTATTCACACTTATATAACGATGTATGACTAATTGCAATACTTGATATTAATACTTTCAAATATCATCCAATGCCATACGAAAAAAAATATTGATAGAATATGTTAGATACAAACACATGATACATGAACTATTTACACTTGCATGCGAATTATGAATACATGCAATACTTGATATTAATACTTTCATACATCATCCAGTGTCATATGTAAACAAAAAATTCATATAATCCATTAGGTACCAACACTTGACACATGAACTATTTACACTTGCATTACGAGATATAAATATTTGCTCAACGAGGTGTGAATACTTACTCGACGAGGTATGAATACGTGCACAACGACAAACCCGAGAGTACTTCACCATGGATATCATTTGAAAAAGAAAATTACGTGGAAGATGTTCGTGATTTTAGATTTGCAAAATTCCTCACATATCGTCAGAAATATGGACGAGATTAAACGGAGAAAAAATCAACCTCTAAAAACGTGTAAAAGATGAGTGTGTGATGAAAGAGAGAAAAAAAGAAGTTAATATGTCCAGTTGTTTTCTTAGAAATACTTGGTATCTTAGATATTAATATTTGCATTACGAGGTATAAATACTTACTTGACGAGTTATGAATAGTTGCACTTTGTGCATTACGAGGTATAAATACTTACTCAACGAGTTTATGAATAGTTGCACTTCGTGGTTTGAATATTTACTTGACGAGGTATGAATAATGGTGCGACGAAGAACCCGAAAGTATTTCATCATGGATGTCATTTGAAAAAGAAAATTGCGTAGAAGATATTCTTGATTTTAGATTCGCAAAATTCCACACAGATTGTCAGAAATATTGGCAAGACTGAATAGAGAAAAAGAACCCACCTCTAAAAAGTGTAAAATATAGGTGTGTGATGAGAGAGATAAAATAAAGCTGATATGTTAAGTTTTTTTTCAAAATACTTGATATCTTAAGTATTAATACTTGATATATATTATATTAATACTTGCGCGTTTAGGTTTTTTATATTTGTGTGCGTTAGTTGTAAAATCTTTAAAATATTAAGCAGTTCTTCAAGTAGTTAGTGGTCTCTCAGATAGTTAATTTCGTAGTTAGTGGTCTCTCAGATAGCTAATCTTTGGCAGATAGAATGAGAAATTATTACAGAGAGATAGTTAGACGCTCTCTAATAATAATTATTGTCGAGTAAACTACTTGTGCTTTGAGTTTGTAATTTCACCTCATACCACTAGTTTTTTTTTTTCCCTTTTAAGATAATTCTGTGAATAATTCACCGTGTCTACTTAGTATTTGTAGAAGTTGCCATTTCAGATTTCAGCCACCAAATTGTAACTTTGTCATAGCTCGTCGAATTATAAAAGAATGATTTAAAAGCAAAGAAAGTACTTATGCACTCTTAACATATTTTTTTTCTCGTAATTCGGTGCAATTTTCAATCCTTGTCAATTTGAGAATATTTAATCTTGCCCAAACAATTCATGTTTATGCTCATTTCGAGTCTGATCGGACGCCACAATCTCTCAAACAGAAAATAGAAATGGAATTCGTGTCGGATTTATGATCAGAAGCAGCCAAAGCAAGAGAATCGACTTCAGTCGGCGCGATTTGGAGAGGCCAAAATCGCGAGAAGAAATCGCACCAAAAGAGTAAAGATTTAGACAGAAATGATTTTTAAAAATACGGTGCTACCCTCTCTTTCTCTCTCCCGACGTCCTCCCCTTCTTCAGCCTCTCCACCAAGTTCGCTCTTGAAGATCCCTTATCAGACAAGCCCTTAATCTGCTAGGAGTAGCGAATTGAAGACCACGACGTCTGGAATCGATTTTCTCTCTCCACAGCATCTGAGGTCTAGCAAATTGCACTAGTTCTTCTCTCTCTGACTTTGATAGCTATTATAGCTACGAATGGCGCGATAGTTTTCTTCAATTTTGCTGTGAACCACCATTTCATTTCCTAATTCTATCTCCTTGCTTTGGCCGACCTAGATGGCATTAATTGTAAATTAAGCGTATTGTTAGGTTCTTTTTATAATCTCCTACATTGAATTCTTTCATTTTATTTGCACGTTTCGATCAGTAAAGTTCAATTTGGAATTAAGTTTATTTTCTATTGAGGAAAGAAAGAATCAGAATAACGTCTAAGAAAGTACGGGGAGTACGGGGAAGTATCAAATCATTGAAAATAAATAAGGAAATCCCAATTGAAACTGGCATGACGAATAAAGGATACAATAAATCATTAACGCTCTAAATTCAGAAAAAAAATCTAGATTTAATGGGATGGTTGTGTCTCAAGTCCGAAGCCAAATGGGAAGAGAGGGTTATAGTGCGGGTCGCCAACATTCATGGGCAGCTGATCAACAGACTTGAACCATGTCCTCGCAAGCTTGCCGGTGAATCCATAATCCCCAAAGAGCACATCAGCCACGCCCTTTCCTTCTGTGCCGGGTAGCCATGCAGCTACGAATGCGTCGATTTTGTTGATGTATGGTTCAATAACAAGGGGACGACCAGAGATGAGCACCACAATGCACTTCACATTGCTACAAACCGTCTCAATCACTCTAGGGCCAGGAGAAGGAATGGTGAGGTTGAGATTGTCGCCTTGCGATTCAGCATACGGTGGTTCTCCAACCACAACAATGGCATAAGAGAAACCACCTTTCTGGACAAAGTCAGATCTTGGCTCCTCTGAGTAAACCACCTGTGCACTTCCATCTATAGTAGATTTTATTCCCTCAAGTATGGTTGTTCCTGTCCATCAAAAATATTTGTAAGTGCTTGATACAGGTCAGCTCAAAGGGATGTGGCAGATTGTGTAAAAGGAATGTGCTTGTGAAAATCACCAGCTGTTAGATTGTTCCCGTCAAGCCCCTGCCATGTGATAGTCCAGCCACCGCACTGGTAACCCAAATTGTCGGCATAGCTTCCGGCCACCAGAATCTTGCCGCATTTTTTAGGGAGTGGCAATACTGGTTTCTCTTCGTATTTACCGTTCTTTAGCAGCACAAGTGATTTTCTGACAGCTTCCCTAGCCAAATCGCGATGCTCCTATCATAAATTTCCAATTTCTTCGGTTAATTGTCATCCAAATGTATTTCCAACATATAGAGTAGAAATTCTTTTATGAATTGATAATGTAACAAGTGTATGGTAAGAGATACCTGCTTGCCAAGCTCACCGGCTAAGCTAGGATCTGGAAAGGGGTTCTCAAAGAGGCCCATCATGAATTTGACCCGAAGTATTCTACTCACCGCATCGTCAATTCGGTTAATTGGAATGGTATTATCATGGACTAGGCTAGTCAAATTTCCTATGAAGTCCGTGTAGTTGTAGGGAATCATTACCTATAGTATGCACAAATAAATTATGAGAAGAATATATAATAAGATGGCGGTCCATTAGTACGATATAAGTTTCCCTTTTGTGTGTGAATGTATTGAATTACGTGATATTGTAAAACATTTCTAATGTTCATTTATTTTTTTGTGACAAGAATACTGATGGAGAAAGCTTCCTAACAATTATAAAGAGTTTTAATTCATGTTCAAACTAGCAAGAGGGGAGTGGGTGTTAGCTTCTATTTAAACTTTTCTCTCTGCTAAAGGTTGTTAATAGTATTTGTTTTCTTTGACTGTTTAGTCCTCTAACTCTGTATGAATGCTTTTGTGGTTATATTCTAGTAGAAATTTTCGGAGATTTATCCCCCACCTTTTCTGAAAGAAGGATCTAATCCAAAAAAACACAAAGAAAAGGAAGAACTACCATTGGCAAAAGCCTCTTAGATACTAACCATGTCAATGCCAGCAAGCACTCCAAGCATTACAGACAGGTGTTTATCTGAACCGCGAGGGTTGGTGAGTTTCTCAAGCCCTTCCCAATCTGATATGATGAAACCCTGTAACGGAAGCATTCAGGTAAATTAAAAGAAACTTTAAAATAGAAAACTGTATGCAGATTTAATGATTTGTATGAACAGTAGCTGATTAATCAATTAACTGATTAATATCTTTAGATAGAGGAAAGGCACAAACCTTGAACTTGAGCCTGTTCTTGAGGAAATCAGTAACTAAGAAATGATTTGCATGCATTTTGACACCATTCCAGCTTGAAAAAGAGACCATGATGGTGGATACACCCTCAATGATGGCATTATAGTATGGAGGCATATGAATGCTGAGCAGTCCATGGAAATCTATGATTGTGTTATTCTCATTGATGCCCATGTATGTACCACCATCTCCCACATAGTGCTTTGTGCATGCCGCTACATTTCTCCTGTTTATTTATTAAGTAATGGATTAATTTATTGTTAGTTATAGCTATATAACATATGTAACAATGTACCCATATGCAGCAACAGAAAATGCATGATAAACATTAGTTTGATTTAGCAATATCAACATATGTCCTGGCTTAATAAATAAATTAATTAATATTTGTATATTTATTTATGTATAAACTGATCTAGTAATTATCATAATGCTACATTTGTTTCTTTTAAATCACAATGTGATAAGACCAACTATGAAAGTTCATTAAAAAAGAACAAAAGCACTACTGCTAAGTTTGTTGAAGAGTAATTTGGTACTTACGTTCCAGCAATAAAGGGTTTTCCTTTAGAACTAGGTGGGGCTTCGCCTTGAAATCCAGGAATAATTTTTGTCATCAATTGGACAACCTTTGGATCTTCACTGAAGCTCTCGTAGCACCTACCCCATCTGGGATCTCTACACACCTAATTAAACATCAAGGCCTACAATTATTCAAAGCACTCATGCTTTAAGCTAAAGTGAAACAAAAACAAGATTCATACTGCAATACATGGAGCGAAGATGTAGGGAATGCCTGTAGCTCTAACTTCAAGGGCAACTGCAGCACCAATCTTTCTAGCTAGCTCTGGGTCCCTGCATATATGCATGTCTTTAGTCACATAATCAAGTTGAATGTGCTAATCAGTAATTCTATCTTTTCTTTTCTTTCACATAGTTTCCAATTAATTTGTTAGCAAGCCTTTACAGGTTTCGCCTTATACAATGTAAAGTCCTGTATCGACAGCATCACAGCACTTGACTCAAATTTGATGTTCACACCTAACTGATAACTGCCCAAAATACCCTATTTTAATGGGTGATGGACCATTTCTGGTTCAAATTTTCTGATTTAATTAGATCAGATCTGATATCAGAAAAACTGATTTATTTTCATTCTTAATTGTTGGATTGATTTATATTTGCTTATTGGGTATCTAATTGAGTATGTAAAGCAGGAGGATGCAACTCATTCCTGACTCGATCGGTTGTGTATCTATTTTACTGCTATTATCTTTCTTTAATTGTTTTAAAAATTATTCTCTTGGATTGGCCCCACATTGGTTGTCAAAGCATCACTCAAGATTGTTATAAAAATGAGTTCTCATATTTAAAACAAAATACTGAATCTACCTGGTGGCACCAAGGCCGACGTTGTGTGGAAAGATAGTGGCTTTATAGACATTGCCATGACCATGGACAGCATCGATGCCATATATCATTGGGATTCCAAGACGGGTTGACAGAGCCGCCTTTTGCATATCCGTCACCATGTTCACCCATTCCTGCACAGTTGCCTCAGGTGCCGGCCAGCTCCCTCCCCCACTCAGCACGCTCCCTGAATCACATATTAACAGATATTGATCATTGATCCATACACATTGTCAGTCAAATCAACTAATGTGGTGAACAAGTTCATACCGATGTAGTAATTTGTCATGACATCGGGTGTTGCGACAGATCTCTCAATTTGGGACATCTGTCCTATCTTCTCGGCAAGGGTCATACGGCTTAGTAGATCTTTTATTCGAACATTTAGAGGTTGTTTTGGGTCTTTGTACTTGGGATATCCACTGCCTTGTACTCCCACTGAGCTCAGCATTAAGCAGCAGTACACCAGGAAATGAATACATCTCCAAATGTTACTCATTGCAACTAATTAACTCGGTTCGCCTTTTTCAATGAAAATAACTTGGACTTGTTCAGCAGGGCTAAATGCTCATGTCTTATCCTGGCAAGAAAAGAGATTAATATTGTAATTTCTAAACCCTAAACACTAAATTTGAAAGAAGAAATTAAGGAGTGCAACACTAATGTAAAATGATGAGAAAATCTACGATCTTTCTTTTGCTATACAGTGGTAGCCTACTACCTGGACCAGTGGGGACCACAGCACAGAACATGCTCGGTTCACTGATCAGAACAATAGATACATCTCTTCGGGTTTTGTTTAGTACTAACTAGACAAAAAGGGAGAGATGAATGAAACAAACAACGAGACTATAGAAAAAGCACAAAAAAAAGAGAAACTCATAATTATTGCCAGTTGGCAGACTAAAGCTGGATTGGTCTTCATTGTACTCGTATGTTGTATGTTTTATGAGAGAAAATCAATACTTTTAATTGAGAAAAATATTAAAATACATTGTTGTAGTAACTTTTTTATTTTCCGCTCATATCTCTATTTTCGAAGTTCAAACCCAAACATCTCAGCATAATCTAAATATTGATATGTGCTTGGAGACCAAATTTTTCATTTTTTTTAAATTTTTTACTATTTTTTAATAATTTTTTAAAATTATAGCTTTTTATTAAATAAAAAAAATAAAAAATTCAGAAAAACATTGATTTTCAAAAACATTGATTTGGTCTCCAAGCATATTTCAATATAAAGATCATACTGAGAAGTTCGAATTGACTATTTGAACCATAGAAGAAAAAATCGGAATCGGAATCGGGATCGGTCTTTTGACCATGGAATCGGAATTGGAATCGGAATTGGGTGAATCGGTCGGAATCGGCCGAATCGGATCAGAAAATTAGATTTTTTTTGCCAGAAACTTATTTTATACTAAAAAATTAGAAAAAAATTGATAAAAAATAATTTGTCAACAATTTCTGTTTTGACAAATGATTACAATCAAATAATCCACTAATATAATATAATATAAGCATTACAACTAAAAACACTCTTTGATATAATACAAATTACAATTGTTATATATAAATGAGTTATGTTTTCTAATAACAAAGGTTGTATGGTGTGGTGGTAGCTGGCTTTGGTTGCTTAGCCAGAGGTCATAGATTTGATTCACGCAGAGCTCAAAAAAATTTGGAGTTTGTTTAATTCACATTTCGGCCGTTTCTGTGGAATCGGTCTATTTCAGTCGAAATTTAACTAGAATTGGTCTGGATTGGCAGAAATTTGGCTGGAATTGGGCCAGAACGTCTGAAATTGGACAAAATCTACACTAATTGCGTAACTCGGCCTGAAATCGGATCGGTACTGTCCGATCCCGCTCCAAAACGGCCAATTCTGCTCTGGAACGGCCGATTTTACCTTCTATAATTTGAACTTTAAAAATAGAGATACGAGCTAGAAGTAAAACAGTCTCTTTACTTCTTAAAGCAATTACAAACATATCTTCAACTAAAGAATGTCCTCCGCTGCTACACCCCATGCATGGAAGGAAAAATGGGTTCAATTTCAAGGAAAAATGTACCACCATTCCATAATGTTATTTCAACTTATTTATTATCTGAAAGTCAAGTTTCAAGTTCCCAAATGTTTTCTTTAGTTTCACAATTTATTAAAATGGAACAATGCGGAAGTTGGGAACACACGGGTAAGGTAGCACGAAACTATGAGATGTGCAATATGAAGTTGAAGCAGAGTGTGACAAATACCAGAGTTAGAGAAAGGAGGGGACGCAAAGGAAAATGTATTTCTCACCTTAAAATGGAGTAGAAGCCACTGGTATGGAAGGAGAGCTAGATATAAAGAGCGAGCAATTAAAGAGGTAGGAAGTGAAGATGGAGACGCCAGATGAGAGTAGGGTGGAGTACTGGAGTGTTCTATTATAGAGAAAGATGAACAATGCACGGGGTTATGGGCGCACTACCTCACTCGCCTCTTGAGTTTCGAGCTCTCCGTTCTCGGCTCTTGCTTAGTGAGCATCTTGACTAAATAGATTGATTAGTTTAAAACCCTTGTAGTCCCGTTTGTAAAGAGCAGCTACTTTTGTTGGCTTAATCGTGTTAGTCAGTTATTATAAAGGTGTGTCTTCTCTTTAGAAAAGAGCGCCCATGGAGGCGACAAATTCAAGTTGAGTTAATAAACTCCTCACCTCACGTGATTGGTGCCAAATCGCAGATCTCTATTTTTGTTTTGGGTTTAGTGATTGAATTTTTTATTTTTCGAAAATTTACAAATATCCTTCTTCTTTGTAGAAATTGAAACAAAATACTTCTTTCCTAAAATTTTCAATAAATGTCCTTGTAGATCTCATTAACTTAATTTTTACTTTTAATTTCAAGCTATTCTTTTTTGCTTCCCCTCACTCACTTGCACATTCTTTCATTTTTTTTTAAATTTTGAATTTTAATTTCATAATAATAACTTTATTATCTTCCTATTTAAATATTATTTAGCTTCAAGATTTTAGAAATATATTCATGAATTATTATATTCACATAATACACGATACTAAAGGATGATACTTTAAAAACTTCAAACACAAGAAGTTAAATTTGCACGTCTCAAAATTTCGAATCTTTAGTAATTCCGTTGAGTTTCAAATTTGATGTCAAAGTATGTTGAATTTAAAATAAAATCCAAATAAAAAGTGCGACAATTTAAAACATAGAAATAAAATGTCATCCATTTTGAAGTGTTTTTGAATATATTGCTCTTTATGTTTTTGAAGTGCCATCCATTTTGACATTGTATTTTTATTAAATATAAATTTATATAATACACCGTAAATAACATTACAAGCAGGAAGCTAAACTAAATTATGAAATGTTGAAAATTATAAAAAAAAAATAGTATGAAATTGAAAAATAAAATTGTAAAAGTATGAAAAAAAAAATAAGTGTAAGCAAGTGAGTAGGGTTGGTTGGGGGGTTGGGGGGGGGGGTGAGGAAAGAGAAGAAAAGAAGAAAATCTTTTCTATGCTACGCATAGCACTGTAGCCAATTCAAATATTGAGCCGTAGCACGGAGGGCCTCCGTGCTACAGCTCAATATTTGAGTTTTCAAAATCCTAACGGTCGATCCGAACCGTTCAACATAATCTCCATATGAATATGTACTTGCAAACCAAATTTTACATTTTTTAGAATTTTTTTATTTCTTTTTTAGATATGTAGAAAATCACTTGATCTGGAAATTCTGTATCATTCAGATAAAGTGATTTTCTACCTATCTAAAGAAATAGTAAAAAAATTCTAAAAAATGTAAAATTTAGTTTGCATGTAGATATTCATATGGAGATCATGTTGAACAGTTCGGATCGACCGTTAGGATTTTGAAAATTCAAATATTGAGCCGTAGCACGGAGGCCCTCCATGCTACGCGTAGCACCGTAGCCACTTCCTATATATATATATATATACACACACATACAGGGCAAATTGCATATTTAATTAACTTGGGAAGATCTAAATTTTGTTGAACAATCTTTAAATTGAAGTATTGAACGACAGGGCATTATTGGGCAGCCTAAGGTGATACTGCACGCATCATGCATGCTATATAGTTGTCCCGTTTTGATTGTGAAATCTCCCAAGCTGGGAACCAATTAATAAGTGTTGTCGAGTAAACTGCCTATATATGCTTTGAGTTTGTGATTTAAATCTCATACTACTGATTTTCTTCCTTTTTACTTCTTTTTTTGTTCTTCTAGAAGATGATCGGATACCTTTGTGCTAAATTCATGTAGTATGTGGATAATAGTAATTAAGACGAATTATGTGAATAATCAACCCTGTCTATCTAGTATTTGCGAAGGTTCCTGTTTATGCTCATTTCTTGTTGAGGAAAGAAAGACTTTCAGAATAACATCTAAGAAAGTATGTGAAAGTGTCAAATCAGTGAAAATGGAAAAGGAAACCCCAATTGATTTATTAGTGGCCGATACATTGATACATGATGAAGTCCAATTCAACTCAATAACCTATTCACCTCACACGGCAAATAAGGAGCTACAATTAATCATTAACTCCCTAACCTCAGAAAAATGTTCTCTAGATTTAATAGGATGGTTGCGTCTCAAGTCCAAAGCCAAATGGGAAGAGAGGGTCATAGTGTGGGTCGCCAACATTCATGGGCAGCTGATCGACAGACTTGAACCATGTCCTGGAAAGCTTGCCAGTGAAGGCATAATCCCCAAACAGCACATCAGCCACTCCCATTCCTTCTGTTCCGGGTAACCATGCAGCTACGAATGCATCGATTTTGTTGATGTAGGGTTCAATGACAAGGGGACGACCAGAGATGAGCACCACAATGCACTTGATGTTGCTACAAACTGTCTCAATCACGCTAGGACCAGGAGCTGGAATGGTGAGGTTGAGATTGTCGCCTTGTCCCTCAGAATAAGATGGTTCACCAACCACCACAATTGCATAAGAGAAACCACCTTTCTGGACAAAGTCAGAGCTCGGCTCCTCTGAGTAAACCACCTGTGCACTTCCATCTACAGTAGATTTTATTCCCTCAAGTATGGTTGTTCCTGTCCATCAATAATATTTGTAAGTGCTTGATACAGGTTAGCTCAAAGGGATGTGACAGATTGTGTAAAATGAATGTGCTTGTGAAAATTACCAGCAGTTAGGTTGTTCCCACCAAGCCCCTGCCATGTGATAGTCCAGCCACCGCACTGGTAACCCAAATTGTCAGCATGGATTCCGGCAACCAGAATCTTGCCACACTTCTTAGAGAGGGGCAATACAGGTTTCTCTCCATATTTACCGTTCTTTAGCAGCACGAGTGATTTCCTTACAGCCTCCCTAGCCAAATCGCGATGCTCCTATCGGAAATTTCCAATTTCTTCTGTTAATTGTCATCCAAATGTATTTCCAACATAATAGACTATAAATTCTTTTATGAATTGATAATGTAAAAAGCGTATGGTAAGAGAGACCTGCTTGCCTAGCTCGCCGGCTAAGCTATGATCTGGAAAGGGGTTCTCAAAGAGGCCCATCATGAATTTGACCCGTAGTATTCTACTCACCGCATCGTCAATTCGTGTAATTGGAATGGTATTATCATTGACCAGGCTAGTCAAATTTCCAATAAAGCCCGTGTAGTTGAAGGGAATCATTATCTATATAGTATACACAATAAACTATCAGAAGAATATATAATTAATTAAATGGATAGGCAGAACTAAAAAATTTAGATTGGGGGTTGAAATGTAAATAGTGTGGCAGTTGGGATTAAAACTCAAGTCCCTACTACCCTGAAGTAAAATTATAACCACTAGACTACAAGCACACATTTAGCATTTTTTGAGGAGTTGAACTGTATTAAAACTACAAAAAATTAATTAATTAATTTTCAATATACATAATTAAAAATTTTAATCATGAGAGTGGCTAATTAAACATTCCCTAGCTTGGTTGTAGATCCGCCCCCATGTCTATTAGTATGATATGAGTTTCCTTCTTTTGTGTGATTGTTACAAAATTTTGAATGTTCATTTATGCATTAGTTGCAAGGTACTGACGTACAGAGAAAAATTCCTACCAATTAGAAAGAGTATCTTATTTCATGTTGAAACTAGCATGAGAGAATAGTGGTTGGCTTGTATTTGGAGTTTTCTCTCTGGTAAAGGTTGTTACCTGTACCATTTTTTCTTTTGTCTTCTTTGACTGTTTAGATATCTACTGTGGTTTTATTTTAGTACAAATACATGGGGAGAAACTGAAGAACTACTATTAGCAAAGGCCAAGATACTAACCATGTCAATGCCAGCAAGCACTCCAAGCTTAATAGACAAGCGATAATCTGAACCTTCAGGGCTGGTGATTCTGTCAAGCCCTTGCCAATCTGATATGATGAAACCCTGTTACAGAAGCATTTAGGTAAGTTAAAAGAAACACTAAAAAAGAAAACTGTATACATCTTTAATTATTTGTATGGACAGTAAGCTGATCAATCAATTAACTGATTAATTAATATCCTTAGATAGAGGAAAGGAAGAAACCTTGAACCCCATTACGTGCTTGAGGAAATCATTAACTAAGAATTGATTTGCGTGCATTTTGACACCATTCCAGCTTGTATAAGAGACCATGACGGAAGATACACTATCGATGACGGCATTATAGTATGGAGGCATGTGGATGCTGAGCAGTCCATGGAAATCTATGATTGTATTGTTCTCGTTGATGCCCATATATGTACCACCATCTCCCACATAGTGCTTTGCACATGACGCTACATTTCTCCTGTTTATTTATTAAGTTATTTATTTATTCTCGTACCGCTACATTTAATTGTTTTAAATTACAATGTGAAAAGACTCGGTACTTATGTTCATTATAAAAGAAATATAAAGCGGTACTAGGTTAATTGAAGTAAGAGTAATTTGGTACTAACGTTCCAGCAACAAAGGGTTTTCCTTTAGAACTAGGTGGGGCTTGGCCTTGAAATCCAGTGATAATTTTTGTCATCAATTGGACCACCTTTGGATCTTCACTGAAGCTCTCGTAGCACCTCCCCCATCTTGGATCCCTACACACCTAAACATCAAAGCCCAAAAATTATTCAAAGCGCTTATGCTTTTAAGCTAAACTGCAACAAAAACAAGTTTCTTACCGCAACACATGGAGCAAAGATGTAGGGAATGCCTGTAGCTCTAACTTCAAGGGCAACTGCAGCACCAATTTTTCTAGCTAGTTCAGGGTCCCTGAATATATATGGACGTTTTCGGTCACATAATTAAGTTGAATGTGCTAATCAGTAATTCTATCTTTTTTTCTCTTCTTTCGTATAGTTTCCAATTAATATGTTAGCAAGCGTTAACAGATTTCGCATTTATTAAATGTGAAGTCCTGTATCGACGGCACTTGACCCAAATTTGATGTTCACACTTAACCGAGAAACTGCCCAAAATGTCCTGTTTTAATGGGTGATGGGTCATTCTAGTTCAAAATTTCTGATTAGATTATATCAGATCCGATATCAGACAGCTGATTTTTTTTCATTCATAATTGTTGGATTTATTTATATTTAATAATTTGGATATCTAAATTATGTATAGTAGGAGAGGATGCAACTCTTTTCCCGACTAGATAGTTTTTTTTATTTTACTGCAATTATCTTTCTTTAATTGTTCTAAAATAATTATTCTCTTAGATTGGCCTAACTTGGTTTGTTGAAGCATCACACAAATTGTCATATAGATGACTTCCCACGTTTAAAAGAGATGTACTTCTGTTTGTTGCTCAAAATGGAGATGCACACAGTGCCTTTGGATAAGTCATACATTTATTTTTATCCACCATTATGAATAAGAAATTAGCAACATTATTTTCCATATTAACCTCAAAATTAATAATTTCTCGTAACTTTTAATTTAGAAAAAAAAATAAGCCAAAACGGAAATACTGAATCTACCTGGTGGCACCGAGGCCAACGTTGTGTGGGAAGATAGTGGCTTTATAGACATTTCCATGACCATGGACAGCATCGATGCCATAAATCATTGGGATTCCAAGACGGGTTGCAAGTGCCGCCTTTTGAATATCTGTCACCATGCTCATCCATTGCTCCACAGTTGCTTGAGGTGCTGGCACGCTCCCTCCCCCACTCAGCACGCTCCCTGAATCACATATTAACAACAAATTTATCATCAATCCAGACACATTGTCAATCAAATCAACTAATTTGGTGAACAAGTTCATACCGATGTAGTAATTTGTCATGACATCGGGTGTTGCAACAGATCTCTCAATTTGGGACATCTGTCCTATCTTCTCGGCAAGGGTCATACGGCTTAGTAGATCTTTTATTCGAACATTTAGAGGTTTTTTTGGGTCTTTGTACTTGGGATATCCACTACCTTGTACTCCCACTGAGCTCAGCATTAAGCAGCAGTACACCAGGAAATGAATACATCTCCAAATGTGACTCATTGCAACTAAATGCAGGGCTAAATGGTTCTCCTTTTTCAATGAATATACTTGATTTCTTCAGCAGGGCTAAATGCACATATCTTATCCTGGGAAAAAAAGAGATTAATATTGTAATTCCTAAACACTAAACTCTAAACTCTAAATTTGAATATACAAAGAAAAAAAGAAAAAAAAAAAGCAGGGGAGCACTAATGGAAAATGAAGAGAAAATCAACGATCTTTATTTCGCTATACGGTGCTAGCCCAGTACCTGGACCAGTGCAGTATGAAGTAAAAGCAGAGTATGACAAATAATGTAGATAGAGAAAAGGAGGGGACGCAGAGAAAACAAATGCAGTTCTTACCTAAATGGAATAGAACTATAGAAGGCGCTAGTAAGGAAGGGGAGCTGGATAGAGAGAGTACTTGAAGGATGTTGGAAGTGAAGATTGAGGTTTGAGACGCACGATGAATAGTGTGGAGTGTTTTAGTTTTAGGGAGAATTTCACGAACATCCTTGAAAACTTATAAATTACATTTTTTTAATTAGAATATTATATTTGTCCTTTTAAATTTCAAAAACTCATAAATTTACTCAATTTATTGTATTATAACTCATTTTATATTTATAAAGTTTTTATTTTATCCTTTATTAAAAAAATAAAAATATGTATATGTGCAAGAAAAATATTCAGTCTTCTAATCGGTTAGTTTCTGAGAGCAAATAGTTTATTTTTCTACTTGTGACGCATTCAAATTGACATTTAAGCATATGCTTATGTATACATCGCAAGTAAGAAAATAAAAATCATTTGTTTTATCTACCGACTAATTATAAGACTAAACATTTTCTCTTAAACATGCTATATATAACTTCAAAATAAGTGTTAATAAAAAAAAAAGTATCTCGGGTAAATTCTTGAGTTTTTGAAATTTAGAAAGGTAAATATTATATGAATTTTAGAAGAAAAAATATGTAATTTTGAGGTTTTTAAAGGGTATACATGAAATTCTTTCTTAGTTTTGTGGAAGCGAAATCCATCCGAATTAGTCCTTTGAATCATCTTCGTCCTAAGAGGCTAGATTAATAACAAGTTTAGGGTCTAAACTAAGAGTGTCATAATATCACTAACTGTTATTATGCAAATGATATTATCTTTCTTTCTTTTCTTTTTTAATTTTCACACTACTGTTGAATATGCTTTATGGACTATGTTAGGATTTGAGGATTTTTCTACATTAAAATAAATTTTCTAAAAAACTGAACTAATTCCTTTAATTTATCATAAGAGGTGACAAAGAATTTAGCTAACCTATTTGGATGTCAAGTAGCTGAGATCCCTTAATTTGAAGTCATAGCCGGCCCTGGTGCAGGGCACCCAGGGCGACCGCCCCAGGCCCCAAAATTCAAGGGGCCAAAAAAATAAAATTTAGTTTGTATATATATAAAAAAAAGTATTAATAAAAAATATTAATCTGTATATATTAAAAATAAATAAAATATTAGGGTCCAAATTTTGTATATATATATAAAAGGCCCAAATTTTTCTATAAATAGGTATGATTTATTGGCATATCAATAATAAATGCGACCGGCTAATAGGCTTCTATAAGTACTTCAACACCATATGTTTGTAAGTCGTTTTTGCGTTTTAAAAGTCCAAATAGTCGATCCAAACCGTTCAACATGATATTCATATTAAAACGTGCTTGGAGACCAAATTTTACATTTTTTGAATTTTTTTACTATTTTTTAAGGTGGGTAGAAAATCATTGTTTTTTATGATCCAGAATCAATGAATCAATGAATTTTCTATCTATCTTAGAAAATAGTAAAAAAAATTCCAAAAAATGTAAAATTTGGTCTCCAAGCGCGTTTTAATATGGATATCATATTGAATGGTTCGGATCAACTATTTGGATTTTGAAAATGTAAAAATGACTTATAAGCATATGGTGTTGAAGTACTTATGCATATGAATTAGCCGGTCTCATAAAAATTTGTATATATAATTGGCCTAAATTTTTCTCATGCCCCAGGCCCCAAAATATTCAGGATTGGCCCTGTTTGAAGTATATAGGGAACCCTTTAAGGAACAAAAAAACTGTCACTATCTGATTGGGGGTTATATTTGATAAAATCAATAAAAAAAAAAGCTTCAAAATTGGGTAGGTTCTATCTTCTATGCTCTCTATAGGAGGAAGGAAAACTATGATCAATCAGTCCTTTATATACCCTGTCCAGGCACAAAATGCCTGAAAATATTAGTAGTCCTTTATATACTCTGTCCATGTACAAAATGCCTGAAAATATTAGAAAAAAATAGACAAGATAAGGTGTAGGTTCCTGTGGACGAAATTTTTATTAATACCATTCTAAAAAAACAACTTTTTTTTTGAAGAATTCGAAAAATACCAGCCGCAATGACACATGGCGGCCCCATAGAATTGGGGCCGCCATATGTTGTTGCGGCCCCTTTATTCCTTGGGTTGCTTTCAATCTCTGCGAGCTCGGATAAGTTTTTTTTCTTTTCTTGTTTCAATTTTTAATTTAGTAGTAATTTAGATAGGTTAAGTAATTAGGTTTAGGGTTTAGGATTTAGGTTTAGGGTTTAGGATTAAGGTTTAATTTTTACGGTTTAGAATTTAGGACCAAAATTTAATTAGAATAGTACCAAAATTAACTAGATTAGTACCATAATTAAATTAGACCAATATCAAAATGTAATTAGATTTATTGTACCAAAATTAAATTGTTTAGGACCAAAATTTATTTAGAATAGTACTAAAAGTTAGGATTTAGGTTATATTGTTTAGATTGGAATAGTACCAAAATTAAATTATATTAGTAGCCATATTTAATTAGATTAGTACCATTTTAAATTAGAATTAAGGTACTAATTAAGTCCCAAATTTAACCAAAATTTGACCGCTACCAAAATGACACCATATTTAACCAGAATTTTTATCATATTTGACCAAAATTGATACCAATATTAATTTTAAAAATTACCAAATACAGCATAGCATCTAGTAGAGATATATCATCTTCCAGTAGGGATATACCATCATCTAATGGATCTATACGTCCCAATACGTCGATAGGGCGTTGACCAATGTTCTGATAGCCCTACAAGCTTATTTATTCACGCAGGATGAGTCTGGATAGACTACAGTTTTCGGTCCTGGAGTCCAGACATCTGAGATTGAGGAGATTCATGCGGAGGATGTCGATGAGGAGGACGACCCAGACGAGTTAGACGACACGCCACTCTCTAGGCTGGGTAGGGGGTTTGGAAAGAAGAAGCCGAGGACGGTATTTAGTCCAAGCCCGTAGGTTTTGATTTATTCTTTGTTAGGTGTTTTGTCAGATACTGTGATTTATTAGGTGTTTTGTCATATATTGTGACTCATTTATTTTGTTGTTTTGTTATTTATTTATTTTGTTGATTATATCATTATTTCTTCGTATACAAACGACATTTCAAATGAACGATATTTTAAAAATAAACGACAGACTTAGAATTTTGATCCAACAAACGAACAATATTTTAAAAATAAACGACATATCCAATAAATAACATTTAAAACAAAATAACAATTAAACATAATAACTAAACTATATAAAAAAACAAATAACCAAACAAAATACATTTTCTGTTTTAAAGAAAAAAGGGGGGCGCAATGACAATTGGACAAATGGTGGCCCCAAAAATAGAGCCGCCAATTATTATTGCGGCCCGGTTATAATTTGAATTCCCTGAAAAAAGTGGTTTTTTTTTTTAATATGGTATTAATAAAAATTTCGGTTCCTGTGGCAATGTTCAACAGGCCAGGGAAAAATTGGCATCTAGTGTGTTTGAGAAAAGAAAGATGGAGGAATGGATGTTTGTGATTTGAAACTAAACCTAGCCTTTGTTTGTTATATGGTGGCGGAAACTTGTTGACTCTAATTATGATAGCCTATGGAAACAGCTAATCAATTGATATACTCTCACAATACTCCAAAATCAATGGCTTTGGTCAAATGAGTTGCTCATATATTGCTGGAAATGGGGAGTCCATCAGATTTTGCGAAGATATTTGAAAATTTGAATGTCATCTATATTATGTATCCACATCTATATATAATTATAAATTGTGCTCTAATGCTCATTTGACATTACAAGAAAGGTAATTATATGTTACTCCTTGATTCCTTCGTCCATTTTTTCTCCAACTAACTAACTTCCTTTTCTAACTATAATAATCAATTTTAACTAACTAGTGGTCCCTACAAATTAATTAGTAGATTTTCTCCTTCTATTTCTTTCCTCTCTCCCTCCCTCTCCCTCTTCCACCTCTGCCTCCGCCCGTCTCTCCCACCTTCGCCTCTCCCTCTCCGCCTCCGCCTCTCCTTCTCCGCCTCTGCCTCCGCCTCCGCCTCCGCCTCACACAACTAGGATGAATACTTGTTCAATGATAGATGAATACTTGCTTGACGAGGGTGAATACTTGTGCAACGAATAACTCGAAAGTATGTCATCATGGATCTCATTTTAGAGAGAAAATTATGTAGAAGACGTTCGTGGTTTTAGATTTGCAAAATTCCTCACAGATCGTTAGAAATATTAATTAGATTGAACGGAGAAAAAAAAAACCACCTCTAAAAACGTGTAAAAGATGGGTGTGATATGTCCAGTTTTTTTTAAAAATACTTGATATATCAGGATGAATACTTGATGTATTACATGTGAATATTTGTTCAATGATATATAAATACTTGCATGACGAGGGTGAATACTTGTGCAACGAATAACTCGAAAGTATGTCATCATGGATCTCATTTTAAAGAGAAAATTATGTAGAAGACGTTCGTGGTTTTAGATTTGCAAAATTCCTCACAGGTCGTTAGAAATATTAGTTAGATTGAACGGAGAAAAAAAAAACCACCTCTAAAAACGTGTAAAAGATGGATGTGATATGTCCAGTTTTTTTTAAAAATACTTGATATATCAGGGTGAATACTTGATATATTACATGTGAATACTTGTTCAATGATAGATGAATACTTGCATGACGATGGTGAATACTTGTGCAACGAATAACTCGAAAGTATGTCATCATGGATCTCATTTTAAAGAGAAAATTATGTAGAAGATGTTCGTGGTTTTAGATTTGTAAAATTTCTCACAGATCGTTAGAAATATTAGTTAGATTGAACGGAGAAAAAAAAACACCTCTAAAAACGTGTAAAATATGGGTGTGATATGTCCAGTTTTTTTAAAAAATATTTGATATATCAGGGTGAATACTTGATGTATTACATGTGAATACTTCATGTATTATAGATGAATACTTGATTTTGTTTCCACTTGCGGTAATGGTTATGCGGTCCCCACGGTAGTTAGTGATGGCGGTTGTGCGATCCCCCCACTTAATTACGCGTTTTCTTTTGTTTTTAGCGGACGGCAGTTGTGGTACCATACTATCTCCGCGTAATTAATGTTCTTAATGTCGTAATATTTCCATATATAATTCTTTCTCAAAGATGAGTACTTTTATTTATATGGATGAATACAACTCGTGTTAAGTGTCAATACTTTTTCGCAAATCGTCCCCTACTAATTCCACCACTTATCTCCGCATATTACTGTGGTCCCCTACTTATCTGAAGTCGCGGTTGTGCGGTCCCACCATACCTTCATGTACTCTTTACACTTACACGACGAGAATGAATACTTGTTCAATGAGAGATGAATACTTGCGTACGAGGTGTGAATACTTGCGTAACGGACAACTCGAAAGTATGTCATCATGGATCTTATTTGAAAGAGAAAATTGTGTAGAAGACTTTCGTGGTTTTAGATTTGAAAAATTCCTCACAGATCGTCGGAAAAATTAGTTAGAGTGAACGTACAAAAAAAAAAACCACCTCTAAAAACGTGTCAAAGATGGGTGGTAATGTTTCCTTATATAGTTATTTCTCAAAGATGAGTACTTTTCTTTACATGGATGAATACTTGAGTTTACAAGGGTGAATACTTCTGCGTCTGTAATGCTGTGGAGGCATTTTTGGTCCCCTTCTATTTCCCAATAATTAACGGTTTACTGTGGTCCCCTACTTATTTCAACGGTTATTAACAGTTTACTGTGATCCCCTACTTATTTTCAGTTGGAGGAAAAGTGGGGGATGGATGGCGGGGGAAGGTTAGGCCCTCCCTTTTCTTCTTCTTAATTTTGTGTGTTTGGGGGCTGTATTTGCATGTGTCTGTATGCGGGCATTAAGAAGAACTTCCCAAAAATTCCGTATTCCTGATTAGCCGAATAAAAAGATACTTTATAGAAAAAAAAATCATGTGAACAAACCAGCGCTATATCATTCATTATTTGTTATATTCTTCAGGAGGAACACTAAAGCAAATCATATAATTTTTTTTCATAAAAAATAGAAAGCAACAGATTGATGGTGTTTATTCAAATAAAAGTGTTTTAAATATGAAATTAAATTTTAATTTGAGTGTAGTAAAAATGAAAATTATTATCTGCAACAATTTGAAAATATTTCAAGGATATCTCACTCACGAATAATTTGTAAATAATTTTTCATCACGAAAATTGTAACTAGTTGTTTAAAAATTTAGTAATTTTGTATTTCTCGTATTAATATTTTTTTAGATACTGGTTAACTTTTTAATTTAATTATATGAAAGCTGAAACTATGTTTTAAAAATATTCTTAACTTTTTTTCCTCTTAGCTCTATTGATTATGACAAATGACAAATGACAAAGTTTGGTGACCTCCAGTGAAATTTATCCTAATAATAATTATAATTATAATAATAATTAATAATAATAAGTATATTATTAAAATAGTTGTTACTATGATCACTGACGCTTTTGTTGATCATGTATGTGAAACCGTAAAGTCGTTTGGTTGAATAATATTGTATGCGAAACAAAAGACATTCAGTTGCCTTAAAAATCTACTCTGGGGTCCTCCTCGATCCCCCTTGTACTTGATTTATGAAAGAAATTAATTAATACGACGGACAGGCTTTTAATTTCCTTTCAGGCCCCAGCGAAGACCAAGACTTGAGGTCATCTTCCAAGTTTAGCTTATCATCCTAAATGTACCTAACATTAATTGTTTGGCGTGTCTGTCCTATTTTATTTTTCGTCGAGTGAAAAGTAGGTACCCATTATTGTATAATATCCCTATTGCGTTGTGTTCATCTGTATTCGGAAATTAATATCCATTGTACGTGTTGTGCTGTGATTCACCACGTTGTAAACAACACAACACAACACAGGTACCGAGTACCGACACGTTACGAATTGACACCCGGTGTTTAACCATGCTGAAATTATGAAATAGTGTCTTGTGGTTAAATGCATGTACCTAATGTTGTTGGCACCCCTATTGCGGTCTTGCCTCTTTACACCGATATTTTTATTAATAACCTAAAACAAAAGAAAAATATCAAATATAACTCCCTTTGAATTAATTTTCAAATCTAATCCAACCGCTCAAATTTCGGGCGGTCCACCCTCCCCTAACCGCTCCACAACTGGGCGGTCCACTCCCCCACCTAACCGCCCCCCCCATCGGGTGGTTAGATAAGAACTTCTTTTTTTTTTTTAACAAAATCCGCCCCCCCCCCCCCCCCAACCCACTGCCCTAACCGCCCCCCTCTACCCCAGCCGCCCCCGCCCCCTGCCGCCTAGTAGCCGCCCGCCCAGCCCCGCCCCTCCCCTTCCCTCCCCTCCCCTCCACTCCACCCGGTCTCTCTCTCTTGGCCGCACTCTCCCTCTCGGCCACCCTCTCTCTCTCTCCCTCTCTCTCTCGGCCACCTTCTCTTCCTCTCGATCTATCGTCTTCGGGTAAGTTATCGTAACTTATTATTTTATTTTTTGTAGGAATTGAGGTGTTAACTGTGTGCGGGTTGTTGATTTTCCCGACGCGATTGAATTGTGCGGTTTAGGTTAGAAATTAAATTACGGTTTAATTAGGGTTTAGGCTTTAGTTTAAAATTTTAATTGTTAAATTGTGCGGGTTGTTGAATTTTCCGACGAGATAGAATTGAACAAAATTAGGAGTTAGGGTTTATAAATTAGGGTTTACAGTTTAGTTTCTAATATTTTTTAGAAATTGAGGTGTTAACTACCGTGTGCGGGTTGTTGATTTTCCCGACGCGATTGAAAAATTAAAAATTCGGGCGTTGTAAATTATGACCTAATTTAGAGGGTTTAGTTTAGAAATTAAATTATGGTTTAGCGATATAAATTATGATTTAGTGTACAAAATTAAATTAGGGTTTAGGCTTTAGCGATATAAATTAGGATTTAGGGTACAAAATTAGCGTTTCGATTCAAAATCCCTACATTATACTTTCTTATATCTAAAATTGTGAAATTTAAGTTAATTGAAAATTGTGCACTGCAGATACTATGGAGAGGGGCGGTAGTTCGTCTAGCACGGAGGCTCCCAGTGCATCTGGTGTAGAGGCTCTCGGTGCAGACCACGCTACACATGCAACTGATACATTCAGCTCTCTTCTGTGGATTCCACACGTTCAGCATAGGGTCGCGCTTGCATCTATTGAGGTACGTTGGTTTTTAAGCAATTTAGTTCAAATTACATATTTTTAATATGGCATATAGTAAGCCGCTTAGACTGAAATCATTGTTAAATACAGGACGAGACGATGTTGACCGTGAGACATCGCACCTCCGGGATACCGTACGTCGGTCATCCTTTGATGGAGCAGTGCATTATGAATCTTGGACTGTATCAGCTCGCTACCATGCCTCAGGGTCAGATCGACCAGGCTCTAATGAGCGGGCTCGCGGAGAGATGACGACCGGAGACTCATTCGTTCCACCTACCCTTTGGAGAGATGACCGTGACCCTAGCAGATGTGAGCGCTCTATGGGGTCTACGGATTGATGGGGAGCCTATCAGCGGTGTCTCCGACAGTCCACTTCACGTGGGATAATACGGCAGCTTCTGGGGGTAGAGGATCCAAAGACGCTGCAGAAGAAGAAGAAGAAGAGGAAGGATGATGAGGAGTTCCGGTATTCGGGATACTGCATTAGCCTAACGTCGCTCCGTGATTACTTCTTCCTGCATCGGATCACAGCCGAGACCACTGATCTGGAGGCTGTCAGGAGGTAATAATTAAAATCTTGAAATTAAAATATGTTACGAACTCAGCAGTGAAAATCATTATTTATCTTTACTATTTAATATTTTTAGGTATGTGAGGGCCTTTGTGCTGGATCTCTGTGGCAGCGTCATGTTCGTGGACTCTAGCGGTGACGCGGTTCCGATTATGTTGCTCTCTCTGCTGATAGAAATTAAGAAGCCATCGAACTGGAACTGAGGCGGAGCTGTGATCGCCCACTTATACCGGAGCCTGTGCCATGCTTGCTTGGTAAGTTTTCACAAATATTTCGTAATTTACATTACAATAATTAGGGTTCAATAATCACCAACATATTCACCTCATGTCCAAAATATAGGTGAAGAACATGCTGATCCACGGACCACTTCTTCTACTCCAGCAATGGTCGTGGTCTCATTTGCCGGTATGTCGGCCAGTTCGTCCGTCTCTTGTCCCATACTTAAGGAGAGAGGATGCCGAGAGGTGTCCCGCGTACGGTGCCATATGGGGCAGTCGCCACACGTATGAGAACACAGGCAAGGGGAGAACTGTGGGGATTTCGTATGTCCGGAGTCAGCTCCAAATGTTTCACTAGAGTAGCGTTGACTGGTTCCCCTACCGGGAGTTCTACGAAAGGAACGCATTTTTTCGACTGACATTAGAGCAGAGGCATCTCTGGTTTTATCGGGGCCCATGCGTATGTTACTGGATTGTTGAGTACACGTGGCCAGATCGGGTGACCCGACAGTTTGGTCTGAACGCATTTGTCCCGTAGTTCCCAGACCTTGGAGAGGTTGAGACCACGAAACTGCACAAGTAAGTTAAAATTACTTAATTGCTTTCTTACCGTTACTTGTTCAGTTCTGCACGTGATTGACATTCTTTTTTATTTTAAATGTACAGCATGACTAAACACAATAAGCCCAACGTCGACTAGAGATTGCACCACGCAAATCATTACCTCCGAGCACAGTCTCCACATTTTCACATATGGCAGCCTCCTATGGCCAATGATATCACACTGGGCGCAGGGCCTGGGGGATTGAGATACTTAGTCTGGTACCAGAGTTGGGGCATGCCCTTGGTATACCTCACGGGGTGAGACCCTTCGACGGAGGCTTTCTCGTGCAGGGTCAAGAGGTTTTGTGTCTTTCAGACCGATCCAGGCTCGCCAGGTAATTACTTACGAAACTAACATATTTAAAGCATTAAATGTTTATTTATTTTTTCCTAAATAAGTTAAAAATACACTTTGTGCAGATTCTTACCGGTATCAGAGGAGTGGCACACAGCTTGGTGTGCATGGCAAAAGAAGGTTGGCGAGCAGTGGGATGTACAATGCTCCAGCACAGTGCTCCTATGGTGGAGGACTCCGGCTTTGATGGCCGCCTCATTGGCATGTTGCATGACAGTGGGGAGAATATAAATTGGCGCGAGATAGAGCCCCCACCACTTGATCCGGATCAACTCCCAGTCGCTATATACGCTCATGAGATGCCACCACCTCCTCCAGGTAATTTGATTTTGTCGTACACATTCATTACTCGATAAAAAAACTATTCTCGTTAATTTTTCGTCAATTATGCAGTGAATGAATCAGGTTGGGGCTTCCACGAATGGGTGTTGAATAATAATGCGTGGAGCGCTTACTACAATGAGCATGGAGTTCCGGTGCAGGTTGGACAGGTAGCAAAAATTTATTATTTATTCAACTTACTATTTATTTGTATGTAGCAAAACTAACATTGTTTTCATTAAGGATGGAGCTCCCCCACGACATGCCACTCCGGAGTTCACTATGGCTGACCTTACCGGAGATTATGCCGGGGATGAGGGACCGAGCCTCCACATACCACGATATCCGGAGACCAGACAGCACGATGACGAGGCCAGTGGAAGTGGAGCACAGCATGCAGATGCCTATGCATCTGTTATATTTGGCACACCGCCTCCTCCACCTACGTATTCATCGACTTGGGAGCCATGGGAGGTGCCTACTATGCCGCCCATGCCCCCACTGGTGGAGGATCCATGGGCCGAGGCGAATACAGCCGCACAGGAGGAGGAGGAGGTTCACGTGAGGTGTGTACAGCCGCCCAGGGACCGTCATCCACCTCGTAGGAATCTCAAACTGGATTGGAAAAAGCTACCGACTTACCACTTAGTCTACTTATGCATTTTTAGCCTTTAGCGGGATCAAGATTAATAAATAATAATGCCATGATTTGGTGGGATCTTAAAATCGCTCACAAAGTCAGAATAGTCAGAATTAATATTTATGTGGCTGCTAACAAAGAAAAAAAATTCGGACAAAAGACTCATTGTTGTCAAAAGGTTGGCAAGGAGATTCCACATGCCACGTGCTCACCTCAGGGTGTTGGAAACAGTTGACCATGTCTAATGTATTTGTAGTCTGTATCTTTGTCAG
The DNA here is from genome assembly GCA_025461125.1 of Carex kokanica. Classification (NCBI taxonomy): domain Eukaryota; kingdom Viridiplantae; phylum Streptophyta; class Magnoliopsida; order Poales; family Cyperaceae; genus Carex; species Carex kokanica. The sequence goes on from JAJGRX010000347.1 coordinate 735,551, forward strand.
ATTTATTTAGACAACATCAAAGTTTCTTTTCATTCGGATCTGTAAAATTCCTTCAGAAAAACAAAACTCCTATCGTTTTTTTGTTTCTAATTTCAATGATATTTTCAATTAGTGTTTAAATAAAGAGTCAGATAAAGTATCTATAGAATTTCAACAATAAATGAAATAATCAACTTAATTTGTCAATAATAACAATTACTAACTTGTGTTGAATTTGCATTTTTCTGTTGACTATTCATGTTTATAGTGATTTAAGCAAATAAAAAAAATAATGGAGATCTCCATTAATAAAATTATTAGATAGCTGAAAAAACCGAAATTTTTATTAGTAGTAAATAGGAAAAAAAAAATTAAAAATGGAAAAAGGTATGGGAAAATTTTAAAAATCGTCTTAGGGACACCATACCATACAGAGGCCCTGAACTTTTTTTTTTAGATTTATGGTTTGGACTTATGTGATGTTGTGCTATGTTATATTCATGCATTCCGAACTAGTTATGTTATACTATACTATGGTCATGTATTATGACATTGTTATGCCTTTTTTTTTTTTGATATGGAAAGGTGGAGGTCAAGCCTACCAACTTCTATTTAATGTCCATAAAGGACCCCCAATCCGGATTTCGAATTCACGACTTCCCACACAGAGGATGTTACGTTTTGTCACTAGACCAATGGTTGATTCTTGAACTTGTTATGTTATTTTTATGTAATTCAGACTTTTTATGTTATGCTTGCAATTAATTCAAAAAACTTGTTATGTGATGATATTTTTTATGTGATGTCATGTTATATTCAAATCCACGAGTTAACAACTAATTTTAGTTTGTATAAGTTTTTAGAATTATATGTTTATAGCTTCCATTTATCTTTTCATTTATTCTTCTTGAATAATTAAACTATCTAGTTAATTATATTGTTGCAGCAAATAATAACAATTTAATGGTTAAATTATATATAGTTGACCTCAAATAGCATTATTGAATACATTGTGTCAAAGACAAATAGTTCAAAAATTTGAAACTAGACCTTCATTTTTTTTTCTAAAAGAAATTAGTATGGTGTCCCGTAGACATGAACATAACATAATATAACATAACACAACATCACACAAGTTCAAACCATAAATCTAAAAAAGAAAAACAAATCGGGCCCTCCGTATGATATGTCATTAGAGCGATTTTTTTTATTTATCCAAACATGGGCCTCCGTATGGTATGGCGTCCTGCCGGGACGCCATACCATACACTTACCTTTCTATTTTTAAAATTTGTTCATACCTTCTTCTTTTTTCATTTTTAACGGGCGAAACACGATATCATACTAGAGGAGGGTTCAAATGCACCATAATTTTTGTGCTCCAATATGCTCCACACCCTTTATCTCCATTTTCAAAGTCCGAACAGTCGATCCGAACCACTCAACATGATCTTCATAATAAAATATGCTTGGAGACCAAATTTTATATTTTGTAGAATTTTTTTACTATTTTTTTACATGGGTACAATATCACTTTATCGGATGGTCTAGAATCTCCTTAAAAAGGTGATTTTGTACCTATCTAAAAAATAGTAAAAAAATGCTAAAAAATATAAAATTTGGTCTCCAAGCATATTTTATTATGAATATCATGTTGAGCGGTTTGGATCGACTGTTCAGACTTTGAAAATAAAAATAAAGGATGTGGAGCATATTGGAGCACAAAAATTATGGTGCATTTGAACCCTCCTCATCATACTATCATACACATTTTAAAATTTGGCCATACCTTTTTTCCATTTTTTTCTATTTACTACTAATAAAAAATTCGGTGATAAATTGAGAGCTAGATTTTTCAATAACTAAGCTAGCATTATTTCTATATATATGCACTAAATCACCGTTTAATTAATCATCTATGATTATTTGACGGAGATAGTGGAGAGGAATTGGAACCAATTCCGCTCCCTAATTTTTATAAACAATGCAACGAGCGCACCCCCGACTCCTACCGATATCGCATCTGAGGCACGTTTCTTGCTATAAATGTTTCTGAAAAAATAGAAGTATTTTGACTAAATAGATGAATTATTGCAATAGAGAGGGAGGGAGAGATCCTGATCCTGGTCGCCGCTGGCAAGAGAAACAAGCTCTGTACTTTTTATATTATATTATAATATAGTATATTATGTTATATTATTATATGGCATTACCATTGAGATCGGATCATCGGAAACATGCATATTGGTTCTCGTCAGAAAGCATTTATTGCTCGACTTTTACACGTCGTTGGAACTGAATTCAGATCCGGAGTTCCGGACTATCCGGTGCAATGCTTAACGTCGTTTTTGATCTGACACGAGTTTTAAAATGAACTTTCCTATATTCTAATTGATTTCGAAATAATTTTGATTCGACTTAACAGTATTTTATAGCTGGAACTGACATTTTTTTTTATTCTCGTCATTGTTTATAGTTATCTTTTTCTTTGGAAAAATGTCCGTTGGACAGACTGATCGGTCAGGGCGGAAATAAATCTCCTGTGATTCTCAAAGAATCACAGCAGATTTGTTTCCCTGTCAGGGCTAAATGTCTCACAAAATTGGGAGCTTGATATGCGCTCTAATGGAGAGGTAAATGTTAAGAGAGAGAAATGGGCTGCAGCTCTTTGAAAATAAAGTTTTGACTAAGAGTAACGAGGAGGTTCCAATACCTTATGCTTTTCGTAACTCATCATATTTCATATTTTTTATTTTTATTTTCAAAGTCTAATATGTAGATCCGAACTGCTCAATATGATATCCGTACTAAAATATAATTGGGATGAAATTTTATAATTTCTGAAAAAAAATTACTATTTTTTAAATAGACAGAAAATCATTGTTTTTGAACGGTCCAGATACAGTGATTTTGTACCTATCTTAAAAAATAGTAAAAAAATTGCAAAAATTATAAAATTTCATCGGCAAACATATTTTAGTATGGATATCATGTTGAGCGGCCTGGATTGATAGTTTGGACTTTAAATACGGAAATATATAATATGAGGTATGATTAGATATGAAAGACATGAGGTATTGGAACTCTCCTCAAGAATAATATAGTAAAAAGAGGTTCAAGTGGGAAACAAATCAAAGGAATAACAACAGCCAGTTATTTCGATCTCAACCATTCAAAAATGTTCATAGGGGAATCTCAACAAAGAAATTGTTTCATGCGTGAATCTCAAACAAGATCAATAGTTGGGATCGGAATAATATGTTTTTGTTATTCCTTTGGAATGACAGCAGATTTATTTCCCTCTTTATGCGGATAATTGGAATCTGTTAACCATCTCTTCGTGGCATGCCCTGTGGTTCATGCAATTTGGAGGTAGATTGCATTCTTTAATGATTTTCAATTTGATTGTCTTATGTGGTATATTGATGCTCAAATTCCTCTTAAGGAAAAAATTGATTGTTGAATTAATTAGAGGAGCAGTAATTTAGGTAATTTGGTTAGAAATAATTTTTGCTTTAGGGGTGCTTTTGTTAATTCTTTAAAATCTACCGGTTCAAAGATTATTTCTTAGCTTATTATTGGTGTAAAAGTAAATGTGATCATTCATATTTTAATTTTTTTTTTTCTTATTATGCCTTCTGATGTTGAGATTCCGAATGACAAAAAAAAAAATGTTGAGATTCCTAGATTACAGACATGAATGCAAGGACAATATACCGGTACCACTGCTTGAATCTGGACAAAATTTTGCTAGCACGAATTTATACTTTATATATAAATCATGCCAATTGAAGCCATTTCTCACCTCGATCTTCTGCTTCTGGGCATGTGTTGACAACAAATTCTGATAGCAAATTTCTTCTCAGAATTTGTGTTTCTTCATATAAGAAAGACTTCCGATCAAAATATTAGTTTACTTCGCTTTCTTTTATTTCTTTTGTTTTTCTTTTATCGTCGTTTGTAAATTATACCGTTCTGAGTTTTAGATTGGTAGGCGACCCTGTTTTTTGTTGGACGATCGGCTTCTGTAGAGTGTGGCAGCGCTTTTTCTCATCAACAAACAGAATTGTTACGATGGATATATAGTAGCTTAACAAAATTAAGTCTTAACACAATTTAGTCACAAACGCATATCCTTACTGTATAGTACTTCGGTTGTCAAACCACAAGGAGGTATGAGAAGTATTAGCTTACTGATTTTCAGTAATCTAGACTAACCAATTTGGGGTGAATTTTAATAGTGCAGACAATGCATGGTGGCTTACTAACATACAGGATGAATTATGTGAATGCCACCTAAATTATGAGAATGCAGGGTGAGCCTGAATTATATATGTGAATACTGGTTGAATAATATAATATAATTAAATGACGAAAACTGATTAAATAAATATCTAATGACAAAAACTGACATTTATCAACCATTTCCTTCCCTTTTCCCTTTTGTTTACTTCTCATCTTTATTACATCCAACAACGTAGACTATATTTTTGTAAATTCGTATTCTTGGAATTTCATATTTTTATCATATGAAATTTTGATTTTTCATACTTTCGAAGTCAAAATTTTTATTTCAACTATTCTAAAAAGCTTGTATGGTACTTTAAAATTCAAATTTTACAATTACATAATTACATAATTGAAAAGTTTTAATTTTCAAATCATGCAATGTTTAAAATTTTAAAGCAAATTTTTTTAATATTTTTATTTTCAAAATTGTTGACATCTGAAATAGCGGTATTTTAGTTTGGCAAACTAATGAGATTTCTAAACTAAGTTTAAAACAACTAGTATAAATCGTGCGTGAATTAATTTACATCCAAGGTGTAAATAACGTTTATCACGTCATAGCGGAACAGCTAAAAAGATAGCACTATGCCTATATAGCACCGCTATAGCGCCGATAGCGTCATAGCTTTCATGGTCCGAAAACGCTATAGCGGCGCTATTTAGAACCTTGATTTATCGTTCCTTGCAAGTCTAACCATCACTAAATTCTTGATATATATATATATATATATATGACCAGCAGGTCTTTCGCCAAGTCTCAAACAAGGGAAAATTTTCCAAATGTCCCTCTTTTGTAAAAATTAAAACAAAATATCGCTGCCCCAAAAATTTTCGACAAAATATCTTTATGAGTCCCATGAACTTAATATTATCCTTCACTCGCCTTCTCATTTCCTTGCCCCTCACTTGCACAATCTTTTTTCATATTTTTACAATTTCAGTTTTCAATTTTCATAATAGATATATTATAATTTTCAATATTTTATAGTTTAGAAATTTTAGCTTCATTATTTACGATGTATTATATTTTATAAAAATACAATATCAATTGGATGATGCTTGAAAAACATCAAGAGCGATTTATTAAATTTGCACCTCTCAAATTTTGAATGTTTTGTAATTGATCCAGTTCCAAATTGGACATGTCAAATTGTATTGTTTTGAATTCTAAGAAACTAATTTTTCAATTTAGTTTTGTGGAAATAAAAATTCAAAATGTTGTATTAAAATTTCGAAATTAGTAGTTAATGACAAAAAAAATGACTTTTAATTTATGAAAACAATGAAATTAAGTCATAATTTTCAAACTACATATTAAGTTGTTAAATTGTGATAATATTAATTTTATTTGTGAAAAACAACATAACTAAAAATATGACAAACTGGAAAGTTTTTATGTTTATAATTTAATGAATAGTATATATACTTTATTATTTCTAAGTTATAATTTTTTGGGAAAATTTCTAGTGTGCCCGTATAAACTTTTAAAATTGCCAATATCTCCATCAAACCGCCATAATATCCTATATAATTTCCATAAAAACTTACATTTTTTCTTCCATTCTCTTTTATTCATTTAACATTTTATTTAATCATTTCAAAAATTAAGTTAACAAATATATCCCTTTAATTTTGATCCTCCTCTCTCACAACTGTTGTGTCAGACTCTCTCTTTCCGACCAGGAGGTGAATCCAAAATTTTGATCAGGGATAAGCACAAAATATTGACAAAAGTACAATTTTTTTCTTCTAACGAATCAAAACATAGTGGATAGGGATACAAAATATTGACAAGTCACGGCAAGACCGGATACGTCAAGGCACAACATGGTTCTGTCACGGTACATGTGCCGGTTACTTGTGGTGACTTGCGGTTCAGTATCATGACCATCTTTCGAAAATTTAGCACGACAAGGCACATCACACAAAATTTTTGGTCACGACACATAGTCACGTGTAATTAGGACCGTTAGATCTTGATCAAATGGTGAATCCTGAATAAACTAACCTAAATTATGAAAAAAAAAGTTAAACGTAACTAAACATGACCGATCACGTTTGGACACGTTACGTGTGATCACAGCGTGATTAACGTGTTCTTATCATTCATGCGCCATGACCATCATTCCAAATTTGATCACGGTACAGCACGACACGTGATCCAACTCACGGTATATATTTAAATCAAGGTTCTAAATAGCGTTTATAGCGTCGTAGCGGGAAGGCTAAAAAAAAAGCTATAGCGAATAGCGTCGCTATAGCGGAAGCTATTCCAAATAGCGTTTTTTTTTTTTTACATTTCGTATATTCAATATTTGTATTAAATATCAACATTATCTAAGGTCTCATAGAACAATAAATAACACCAAAGTAATTAAGAAATTATAATATTCATATTGAACCCGTACAAAGTCCAAATTGCGGTTCAAAATATCCATAGTAATATCATAAACTATCGATTTTTCCTATTAAAAATATCTTAAGTATCATGATTCATGACATAATCTATTTTTTTTTTCTATTCAAATTTTAATTCCGGTTTGGACTTTTTTTCTATTCAAATTTCAATTTCTATTCCCAATTTCAAATTGATTTATTTGTAGCAAGTAGCAACAAATTCAATTTCGGTTTGAGATTTTTTTTATCTTTATTTAAAACCCATATAAATTGCTTAAAAAAAAAAAAAAAAAAAAACTCATATTGTATAGCGCAAATAGCGCTGTAGCGGACCGCTATAGCGGCCGTAGCGCAAATAGCGCATGTTGATGTCGTAGCGTAGCGTTTGGGGTCCAAAAACGCTATAGCGGCGCTATAGCGCGCTATTTAGAACACTGATTTATATCCTTAGTAGTTGACATTTTTTTTCTCGTAACGAATCAACCATTCTTTTAAGTGGAGTAGCGAATCAGACTGTCTTTTTTTCTGTTATGCAAATCAGTCTGGACTGACTTTCTTTTCTACACAATTTTCTTCTATTGAACTGTGAATTAAATCTAGGGGTAGGTATTATATTCATTCAGAGATAGACACAAATATAAAATATCACTGAGTCTAAAAAAAAAATTCGAATCCAGAAGTAGATTACATATCTGATATGCCAGTATCCAGAAGTACATTACATATCTGATATGCCAGTTGAGGATAGAATTGTTTATATTTAGTTTGATCAAAGTTCGGTCCGTGAAACGCGCAAGATGCATCACAAACCCGACCTACATCCCACCAACAGAAAACCTCTAACCCAAAGCAACATATTAATTATTAAATGCTGTGATCCCCTTGGCCCAATATGACTCTTCCCAGCCCACACTAATTTTTTCACACTAAACATGATGCTGCTGCAATTATTGTCCGCTGGATGTATCCGTTGAAGGCCCCATTAAACTCTTACGGGCTCTTCTAACCTAGTACATAAGGCAATAAATTCACGGAAATTATGTACTTGAATTGATATAGTATATATAACGCATTGTATTCTTGAGTTTTTAAAAAAATATCGTATCAAATACGATCCTCGAACTTGTATCCATGCAAGGGAGGGATTATAAAATATTTAAGTTATTCTACTTCTAATCGGTCAGGCATCTAGAGAAATTAGATAACCCACTTTGTAAGCCACGAGAATCTTCTAGCAATATTCCAGAAATAAACTCACTAATATCTCCAATCTAATATTTCTATCATCTCTCATCAAGCTCATCGGGCAATGCATACAGTGAACTTGGAATTTTTTTTTTTTTGAAATCCTTGGTAGAGACTATCAAGTTATACAAATATAGATGTGTTTAATACAACATTTTCCTACAAGAAAAGAATCTCAAGTTTCATCAGTTTGCACCAGCAGTGAACTTGGAATTGTCGAAGAAAAAAGGTCTGACGCTGCTAATATCTCAATACCTTATAATTCAATGATTCAAAACCAACACAATACTAAATCATGCTTAGAAGATTTTCAGTCTGCAAATTATGTGCTGGACGTTGCTAGTTATGTTTCAAACCGATGTGTATTCAGCTCTATAATTTTCAATATCACCTCTATGTTCTCACAATTCACAAATGCCCCTCTCATTTCAATAAAAATTTACATGATTGTGTATTTGCAAGGAGGACATTATGAACTATGTTTCAGAGGCTAGTTTTTCTCTCCCACAGGTTTTCAGAGCCTTTATCTATCATTAATGCCCCTCCCTTCATTTCCATTGAAGAATGGATTACAACTTCTGACTCCATTCGCAACCCCAAAAATTCCATTCTTCCTCTATGCAGAGCGACAGTTGATACGTATCAAAATCAACTGTCAAGGCAAGGAACAGCAAGAAACTACTTCTCCACTTCTAATTTCATAAATCCAAAAACACAAACACCTCAAGATGGCACCAACTCAATTTCACAAAACATATACGCACTTTAATAAAAAAAAAACAAAACATATACGCACATAAAAGATTAAATCACAAAGCTTATTCAAAAATAACATACAAATAAACAGTCACACAACATTGAGAACATAGCAAATATTACATAACTGGATTCCACATGTTCACCATAGTTCTCATTATTTCACCACATAACGCTGCTGCTCCTGATTCAAACTTTCACCACAATCAACTATAGAAACCAACTAAGAACAGAAACTCAAACCACAAGATACCAGGCTAGCCCCAAACTATAACACCCACTAAGAACTAGCCACACAGACTCACAACAACCAACACAAAACAAAAGACTTGACACAACCGCACAGACTTCACCAGACCCTCAACAGAAAAGATAAGAGGGAGCAGCAGTATATATACACCCATCATACCAAGCCACTCAGTTGCCACCACGGAGGCGGAGCACCAAGTGCAGGGTTGACTCCTTCTGGATGTTGTAATCAGCCAAGGTGCGACCATCCTCAAGCTGCTTGCCGGCGAAGATAAGCCTCTGCTGGTCCGGGGGGATGCCCTCCTTATCCTGGATTTTAGCCTTCACATTGTCGATGGTGTCTGATGATTCCACCTCCAAAGTAATGGTCTTGCCAGTGAGGGTCTTGACAAAAATCTGCATACCACCCCTCAGCCTGAGCACCAAGTGGAGAGTCGACTCCTTCTGGATGTTGTAGTCGGCAAGGGTACGACCTTCCTCAAGCTGCTTCCCTGCAAAGATAAGCCTCTGCTGGTCTGGGGGGATGCCCTCCTTGTCTTGAATTTTAGCCTTCACATTGTCGATGGTGTCTGACGACTCAACCTCCAAAGTGATGGTCTTGCCGGTGAGAGTTTTCACAAAAATTTGCATCCCACCCCTCAACCTGAGCACAAGGTGAAGGGTTGATTCCTTCTGGATGTTGTAATCAGCAAGGGTGCGGCCCTCCTCAAGTTGCTTGCCAGCGAAAATGAGACGCTGCTGGTCCGGGGGGATACCCTCCTTGTCTTGAATCTTGGCCTTCACATTGTCGATAGTGTCAGAGCTCTCCACCTCCAGAGTGATAGTCTTGCCGGTGAGGGTCTTGACAAAAATTTGCATACCACCCCTGAGTCTGAGCACAAGGTGGAGAGTCGACTCCTTCTGGATGTTGTAATCAGCAAGGGTGCGGCCGTCCTCGAGTTGCTTGCCAGCAAAAATGAGACGCTGCTGGTCCGGGGGGATACCCTCCTTATCTTGGATCTTGGCCTTCACATTGTCGATAGTGTCAGAGCTCTCCACCTCCAAAGTGATAGTCTTGCCAGTGAGGGTCTTGACAAAGATTTGCATACCACCCCTGAGCCTGAGCACAAGGTGGAGAGTCGACTCCTTCTGGATGTTGTAATCAGCGAGGGTGCGGCCATCCTCAAGTTGTTTGCCGGCAAAGATAAGCCTCTGCTGGTCCGGAGGGATCCCTTCCTTGTCTTGGATCTTGGCCTTAACATTGTCAATGGTGTCAGATGATTCGACCTCAAGGGTTATGGTCTTGCCAGTGAGGGTCTTTACGAAAATTTGCATGCCACCCCTGAGCCTGAGCACAAGGTGGAGGGTTGACTCCTTCTGGATGTTGTAATCAGCAAGAGTGCGGCCCTCCTCGAGTTGCTTGCCTGCGAAGATCAGCCTTTGCTGGTCCGGGGGAATCCCTTCCTTGTCCTGGATCTTGGCTTTGACGTTGTCAATTGTGTCAGAGCTCTCTACCTCAAGGGTGATTGTCTTGCCAGTGAGGGTTTTTACGAAGATTTGCATTCCACCCCTGAGCCTGAGCACGAGATGAAGAGTCGACTCCTTTTGGATGTTGTAGTCAGCAAGGGTGCGGCCATCCTCAAGCTGCTTCCCTGCAAAAATAAGTCTTTGCTGGTCCGGGGGAATGCCTTCCTTATCCTGGATTTTGGCCTTGACATTGTCTATTGTGTCAGAGGATTCAACCTCAAGGGTGATGGTCTTGCCAGTCAGGGTCTTGACGAAGATCTGCATCTGTTGAGTACAATTACAAGAGGTATTAGAAACAAAACAGTATAATTACAATAATAACAATTAAATACACATAAGCATGTCCAAATAGTGCAGATCTATATCAAGGTTTTCGGGTAACCAAGTTCATTTCATCATTTGGAAATGACCAATATTTGAAAACCATCACTATATTTCCCAGATACAGTCAAGTAGTTTACAACAATCATATATCAAATCAAGTAGTTTACAACAATCAGATGTCAAAAATTAAAAACCATAGAAAAAGCATATTATACAAATCTAGCTCGGGTCAAGGACAGCGTTTTATTAAAAAGACGATATTTTTTAAGATATCTGCAAGACAATCCTGTCAAAGGCGGTCAAACAAATAAAATTCAACAACCGATCCAATTTACAATCGACAGATCTGATGAACTATTGGTCAATTTAGATTATTAATTGATAAACTGCTGTTTTAAGGATAATTTGAAAAGACCTGACAAGATCTACCGAACAGAGCACGAACTTAAGCACAAAATAAATAGATGTCACAGATCGCCACAGATTACAAGAGTTCATACAAATATCTGATGCATATGGTAATCTATCCAACAAAATTAAAAAAAATTGACAAATTTTCGATCGAGACTAACCAAACCCGCGGCTTAATTTTCGTAATATTGAAAAATAACAAAAGAAAGAAAGAAAAATACCTTGAAAAGAGGAAGAAAGAAACTTTCTTGATTTCTGAGAAATTGTGGTAAGATAGAATGGAGAAGCTAAGGCAGCCAATGCCTCAATTTATAGCCGCCTCTGGAGTCTGGTGACCACCAAATTTAGTTACCGCCTCAAATCATTTGCCTATTATAGTGTGAACGTGGAACAAGCGTCGGATGCCGGAATTCATATCCTCTGCATTAACTCAAAAGAGAATCTTTTGAGTTAATAAATCTTGACTGTCCAATCTGTTTCAAACTTCGTGCAAACTAGATCTGCACTAATATTAAAGGGCCCCCTATGTTATAGACACGAGCCGGATTGGCTCCGTTTGAAATCAGACGGTTGAAATTCATTAACTTGAAATATTCCATTTTGAGTTAATGCAGAGGATACGGATCCGGATGCCGACGTTAAGCAAGAGCGAAGATTGGTGGAGATTAATTAGCGTAACCAGTTTAAATAAAAATAACAAAAAAGAACTTTAGCGTAACCTCCCACAATTTCTATAAATAAAATGTAATTTGACAATCTAATATGCGTTTGTAGACCATTTAAGTTTTACAAATTTTTTTTGTTATCATATCAGATGTTGAAAATTATTTATTTTGGTGAATTCGTTTTTCCACAATTTTAAATCCCTTGATCTTAGCAAAACAAACTCTAAATATGAAAATTTGGCTAATCTAATCAACGGTTCAAATTCGATGTATGAAATTTGAAGTCGGTTTAATGATTTTTTAGGTTAAGTTTAAAAAAAAATCTTGATAAGTTTAAATTCATATGAACTTATCTCGATGGTATTAGCGAACTTAATTGAAATCATGTAAAAGTTGATTTTACATGTTATGGAGTATTTAACTTTCTTTATACTGGACAACACAATCGTAAATTTAAAAGTCAAATATTTTGATTTTGAAAACTTTTAAGACAAATTTATAAAATATTATGGGATGTTGAAAGGCATATGCAAGATGTCGGAGTACAGGAGCCCTTTAATAAAAAAAAAAAAAAGTATTCTTGTTACATTAAAGGCTGAAAATTACAATATTGATCTACAAAAGTAGCCAATTGATTTAAGTTACTATATGCTCTAATATTCGTCGTAGTAGAACTTCGGTCACCTGGTTGGTGTCACTAGGCTATTTAAATTTGAGAATAGTATATGGTCTATTAGAAAAATGTCAAAAGAAAAAAAAAGTTAGTGGCCTGGAACAATCCGCGCGGCTAATTCGTCAGTCACAAAAAAAAGAACTTTTAAATTATTTATTTCGGTCGTTGTGAGATTCCAATCGACTAGCCAGGCCACCTATTTGTGATTATCCAGATTAGGTTATATGTCATTCAAAGAATTAATATTTAATCTGGGTCATTTTGTTAAAGAATCTATTGAGGAAATTAATATTTAATCTAGGTTTTGAAATTAGGAATGAAGTTTATGTTAAATGATTTTGATATCAAATCAGTACTAATAAAATTAAATTTAAATTACTATTATTTAAACTTTTCAGTACCAAAATTAAATCATTGAATATTACATGCATATCATACACTATATGCATCCAAGAAATCACATCATTTGACTTTATTTCACGAATTTTTTTTAAAAACCATAATTAAAAAATAAAAAATTAGCAAACCAACGTGATTAGCCGGATTTTTACAAAAACCATAAGAACCGAGATGCCAATTCAGTTCCCACTTTTTTTCCCTGGAACCGAATTGGCATTTCGGTTCTCCCACTTTTCACAGTTTTTTCCGCAGCGCAGGATCGGTGTAGTTTTTGGTGTAATGTCTTGGGACCCGAATTGGAATTTCGGTTCCCATTACTTTTTTTTTTAGACAAATAACTAAACTAATAAAATATAATACTAAAAAATCAAAAAAAAAATTTCCTTTGTCAAATTACTTTTTTGATAACATATTTATACTAAAATACTATAAATTACTTGAAATTATATTAATTTATGCTGAATTACACTAAATTACTTAAAATTACAATAATTATGTAGAATTATGCTAAAATACGGTAAATTACGCTAAATTACGTATGAATAGGGGGGAGCTGAAATGCCAATTCGGTTCCAGGAAAAAAAAAGTGGAAACTGAATTGGCATCTCGGTTCTTATGGTTTTTGTAAAAACCCAGCTAATCATGTTGGTTTGCTAATTTTTTATTTTTTAATTATGGTTTTTAAAATAATTTCTTATTTCACTGTATATTAAGAGGAGGGATTCACTTACACCCTTTTTTGGTGACACAGGATTACACTCCATATTTTCAAAGTTTTTAAAGTCCAAACAGTCAATCCAAACCGTTCAACATGATGGATATATTAAAATGTGCTTGCAGATCAAATTTTACATTTTTTTGAATTTTTTTACTATTTTTAAGCATTTTACAAAATCGTGGTTTTCAGAGCATTGAATTTTTGTACCCATATTAATAAATAATAAAAAAAATGTAAAATTTGATCTGCAAACACATTTTAATATATCCATCATGTTGAACAGTTTCGATCGACTGTTTGGACTTTAAAAATGTAGAGTGTAATTCAGTGTCACCAAAAAAGAATGTAAGTGGATCCCTACTCATATATTAATGGCTATTATTAATTTCCATCTTGATAACAATCGAAATAAAGCCAAAAATATATAATTTCTTACACATATATATTTAAAATAATGTAAAACACGTCAACAATATAATTTTAGTAATTTAAGCACAAATTAAAAAATTGCACCAATACATATTGACATAAGTACAGGTTTTTCATTTGAAGCAATTTTGAACTTTGGATATTTTACATGTAAAATAAATACATTTGTTTATCATTTTTCTGAGTAGGTTGTTTTTTTCGCATAAAATTTTGTTGCCAGAAGGTGCCCACATCCCAATTTTGCAATATTATTTCAGAAGTCAAAATATAAACGACAAATTTAAAAATCATTTTTTTTCCGGGACGATATGTTCAACAAAAAAATTAAATTCGTCAATTGAACGAATCAAGTTAACTGAAGTATATTAATTATTACTGCATTCGGCTATTCACATTCTGCTTAAAAAAAGTATATTATCGCATTGAATTTTTAGCTTCTAAATCCTGTATAAAATAAATTAACAAAAAGGTATAATTTTTAAGTAAAACACACCTCTTATGTCTTATCCAAATTGTGAAATAAATTCTTAAGTAAATCACAGCAACGAAAAGAAATTGAAACAGAAAAAAAGATATTACTCGTCTTATCCAAATTGTGACATAAACATTATTTGATTCTCATTCAAACTGAGACGGAAATAATGCTTACATTCGACTTGTAATTCTTTTATTTTGTAAATAAATTGCAATATTTTGAATTCAAGCCACAAAGACCAAAAGGTACCAAATTAGATATCTGAGCCGATTTGGTCGAAATTTAAGTCGGACACTAGTAATTCGCAGCATTCATAAGAAAACTGATATTTTCTAGCGTCCATATAATTTTTTCGACGCTTTAAATTTCAAACATCCATAAAATATTTGTGGACGTTGTGAATTATTAGCGTCTATAAATATCTCATAGTTTTTTTTTTTTTTCTCTTTGTGCAATTGAGTTTGTTTTTATTTTGGGAACATGACCTTAGCTACTTCTCTTGGGCCTATATTGGGTAATGATTATCAGATTATCCCGTGATTTTTATTAATATCCAAAGTTAATTAGAAATTAATAAAAATGCCCAGAGTCGCTGAGAATTATTAAAATGTCCATACCGGCCAGAAAATGGCCGGTTCCTATTTAAATAGGGTACCGGTCAGAAAATAGCCAGTACTAAATATTTTTTTTTTTAAGAGACAAATACCAAAATATTGAAATCTAACACTAAAAAATCAAAAAATATTTAAATATTTGTTAGATTACTTTTTTTATATATGATTAGCATATTTATACTAAAATACGCTAAATTACGTTGAATTACACTAAATTACGCTAAATTACAATAATTATGTTAAATTATGCTAAAATATAGTAAATTACACTAAATTACGCATAAATAGGGCCGATTTTGTGCCATCTTTCATAAATCATAAAAATAGGCAAAAAAATTCAAAAATAATAAAAATTGGAATTCTACAAGTTCATTATATAACTATTTTACTGAGCTACGTAGATTGAACAATAGAAATGAAAATCTTAATCGGAAACTTCAACTGAAGTTTTGAGGCTCTTTCCTTTGTTTTATGGCAATTCTGAATTTTGAAATTTGACATCGCACGCACTGACGCATGCGTATTTTCGCAACCTTTCCGAAAAGTGGTCATTTGTTGAAATCGGACACTCGAGCGCCATTTTTATAGCCGTTTGAAGTTTTGTCGTCGTTTTTCGCTTTCTCAGTGAAGATACCATCCATTTACCGTATTTTAGCATAATTTAACATAATTATTGTAATTCAGCGTAATTCAGTGTAGTTTAACATAATTTCAAGTAATTTAGCGTATTTTAGTATAAATATGCTAATTACATATAAAAAAAGTAATCTAACAAATATTTAAAAAAAATTCAATTTTTTAGTGTTAGATTTCAGCATTTTTTCCAATTGTCTCTAAAAAAAAAAATTATTTAGTACCGGCCATTTTCTGGCCGGTATGAACATTTTTAATAATTCCCAGCGACTTTAGGCATTTTTATTAATTTCTAATTAACTTTGGATATTAATAAAAATCACGGCATATTATCGATATGCGGTATACAAATGATATTCTGATCTTTTTACATGCAGATAAGTTAATGATTGAGAAGTTTAAATTAGTTTTTATAGCTTTTAAGTGAGTTTCAAGTGGTAAGGTCATTTTTCAAGACTGAATTAATTCTAATTAATATAACTTCTAATGAAGCAGAATACTCTGCTCAGATTTTGAATTGTAAAATAGGCAAATGACTTCTTCAATACGGGTTTTGGCTTCATTGGAAGAAACCTGACAAAAAAACATGGACGGACTTAATTTATAAAGTTTAGACTAGATCTGTTCAGAAAGACAAATTATTATTTTTAGGTTGATTATGTTGAATTAGTATTATGTTCCTTGCCTCTATATTATTTATCAATTAGTATTATGTTGAATTAGTACTTCAACTTATGTTCTTTGCCTCTATATTATTTTGAATATGTTCCTTGCCTCTCAATTTATCAATTAGTATTATGTTGAATCAAAGCAACGACTTAGATTAAGAATTTTGTTTAAGCTCTAAAAAATCCAAGGGGTCTGACATGGCCCGCTTGGTTTGAGCAACCAAAACCTAAAAAGTTCGTATACTGTGAAGGAGAAAGAGAGAGAGAATGAAGAACGGTATATTTGTCAATTAATTTTTAAAATAATTAAATAAAAGTTTAAATAAATTAAAGGGGATAGAAGAAAGAATTCAAAGTTTGTATGGGGATATTGGATATTATGGTATTTTTATGGGAAAATTGGCTATTTTGAAAGTTTGTATGGGTACACTAGTAATTTTTCCTTAATTAAATTAGGTATGAAGAAGGGTGAGAAAATTATACTCGACAGAACTTCACCTTGTACCAAGGAAGTTCATGGCTATCTGGGACTTCAAAGAGGAAAGTGTATATGCCCTTTAAGGAAAAAAAATGTGCCAGAGCCCAGACGCCCAAACATAGATTTTAAGTTCCTAGTTGAGTAGTTGCAATGCTGACAGCCGTTGCACCCAATCCCCCTGCGGCCCTGCATGAACTATGACATGAACCCAACGACAATTTCCAAAATCTGACAATTGAAAAAGGTACTTAACCAGCTAAATAGCACCCAAGAAAAGTAAAATGCACAGACTTGATAGTTGAAATAGATATAATTCAAATGAAAGTGAATGTTCATGTGACCTTGTTTTGTCTTGAAAAGAGAATGGTCACAGTGCTTATTTGAAAAACCAAGTTAAAGGCATCATAATTGCCATACTTCCCCACACAAAGAACCACCACTGATTTAAAACAATGACGATTTGGCAAAAACTAACATGCTTACCAACACCATACTCCAGTAACTTGAGTAAACTATCTTTTGTAATTCTTATTCATGTGTGCTTCATAGATTATAGTTGATATAGATTAAACACTAAGCATTCACAAAACAAGGGGAAAGCAGTCTCGCATTGAGAGTAGCAGTATGTAATACACAGCCAGCCCCTCCTCCCCCTTCTCTCTCTCCCTCCCTCTCTCAAGAAGCATATAGTGGTTCTGGTTCCGTTTTTCTTTGCAACCTGACAAAAAAGTTCAGAGAAAAACAGCTAATTAGAGGGGTTGCTCCATGTAAATATAACAGTGTAGCACTTAAGAAACACCTTCTAAGGATCCACAATCTAACACTAATTCTATACATCTCTTCTTTTTATTAAAACCAACTCTCATGAATTATACATAATACAATAAAAAAAAATCATAGGACTAAATTGCTAACCAATTATCTTTTGACCATGTACATCCCTCCGTGTCCACCACATGCAAGCTCAAGGCATGCCTTGATTGTGATGATGAATTCTCAAAACTGCCAATAATTTTAATTATTACGGAAACAATTAACAAACAACAAATCCAAATTGTTTCAATAAATTAAAAATAAAAAACAATTTTTTGCCAGAAATTTTGAGGCTTTGTGAAGAAAATATAGATAACAGTTTGCCATTATTTATATTTGGAGAAGATGGCCACAATTTGAGTATTTGAATAATATTTATG
Organism: Carex kokanica; assembly: GCA_025461125.1. Taxonomy (NCBI): domain Eukaryota; kingdom Viridiplantae; phylum Streptophyta; class Magnoliopsida; order Poales; family Cyperaceae; genus Carex; species Carex kokanica. The sequence goes on from JAJGRX010000347.1 coordinate 753,653, forward strand.
TTATAGATGGACAAGCAATATTCTAACGAAATATTCTATCCGTATTTAATAATTTTACAAAATACAATATTCTTTCTTTGACATGTATTAAGGTGTGGTTTCTAACAGATCAATGATGTTTTCAAATGTCGACTCATTTTTGTTTTCCAAAAATTTCGATATTAAGCTGTATACCTCTGATGCACAAGATTGCCATGCAAAACCACCAGAGAACCTGATTTGACCTCTAATGGAACAAAGTCCTTCTGATCATAAACTAGAGAAGGGTTGTCGAAGTAGGTCCCACTTTCACCTCTAGTCATGCGCCTCTTGAGACCATCTGCAGAGAATAGAAGGTTAATAATAATGAAGAAGTTTGGTACCAATACAGGTATGTTCAGGTCCATTCAATTTGTTTGCTTACACGTTTAAATTACAAAAGATAATCGTAAAACCATATCCTCTGGTAGGTCACAAACGCAAAATACATAAATGAATTAATAACTAAAGCATACCCTTCTGTGATCCAGGTATAGCCCAAAGGCACCCATTAGTAATAGTTGCATCTTCAAGGGCAAGCCAAAGCCCAGTACAAGTTGGCGGATCAGTATAGAGAAAAGTGTTATCCTGGTGGGGTACCACCTCTCCACCTATGCCTGGTTGCTGCATGAACCACAAATGATTAGTTCATAACAATTTGCTTCCCGTAGATATCAGATTGAGCCTTTTTAGTACAGAATGGAACTGAACTAGATCCAGATTAAATAAACATTGAGCTGTTCATCACCATAATTAAGAAAGAACACCCTATCATAAATTCATGAACATACAGGTGGTTTTGAAAAAGTACCATGATATGGTACAGTGCAAACCAATGTTTTTAAATATTATTTATACAGCCACATCCCATCAAGCTGATGCAAATACTGATTTATGGGTAGACTTTGTGAGAAAAGTTATGCGACCGAAATATTGGCTTTGTTGTATAATGGACGTCAGCCATATTGTGCCTGCATATCGGAAATTTATTTTATTGTGGTCAAATTGTAGTTTCGTTGTTGTGGATCTTTTTTCTGAAGGAACTTCTAAATTGAGTTATTTTACCTTTATTGTTTGTAATTCATTTTTGTTCAACTTACATGAATTATGAACATATATTTATCTGCATAATGTATATGCAGTTATGCACTATACAGTTGCTGTCCACACACATATCACATAGTGCACTTTAAGCATAAACAAGAGCATGATACCTTAAAAATGTACATTGACTGAATAACAGCTGGTCTCTTGTATCCCAAAGATAAGAACACCCCCTTGATTTTCTCAGAGAACGAAAACTTTCTGAAAACTGGATCCAATTCATGCAGAGCTGTAAACAAATGTTAATTAAGATCAACAGATCATCATTGTCACTCTAATGAGACAAAATAGATATGTAACTACAACAAAGCAGTAATCCTCCATTTAAAATTTTCAACTGTAGGTCTCGCAGTCATTAATATATGTAACAAATATATTGGGATTTTGATAGCTAAAAAATAAAAACAACTATTATAAAAGAATGCACATTAAATACTTTTAGAGTAATCTTACCATGACCGACTTTATTAATTGATAATTCCTTGGGTTGTCGCAATCTTCCATCTTCCCCATATGCTTTCTCTACAATTTGCATGACGGAATTGATAATGAAATATAATACTCAAAAAATATAGAATGGTTGCCAGCTATGTCGTTGGTACTAACGCGCTGTTGATATTAGTTCAAGACCATTGGAATCAAGATAAAGTACACCTCATGGACTTAGTTGTCATACAATAAACAATGAAAATATTAAACTGCAAACATGCATAAATACCTTCAAAGAAAAACGAAATATTTTCTGCGCTTTTATAGAAGTAATCATCTTTCAGCTGTTGCTGCAATAAGAAAGGAGGCCCAATTCAGACTTATATTAAATTAAAAGAAATAATGTACTCCCAAATACAATATTTATAGAACTTGGGTATTTTGCCTACCTAATACTGGTAAGTGGTAATCAATTATGAGACAGTTCAGCAACTTCAGTACTTCCAATTTGGTTTTGCTTCAATCTCTGCTTACCATCTAAAATTTCAAGACTATTTTTTTTTTTTGCAAGTGTTCAATTACTAACTAGGTAGGACTTGGCTCTCTCTCTCTCTCTGTGTTCAATCAGCATGCATCCAGGGACGGGATTTAGAGAGATCAATCACAAAGGTAAGTTTATTTGAAAGAAAATATAGACAAAAATAGAAAGGAAATTTTGCAACTGATAAGAGCATACATGGTCTTTAGTAGAGAAAACACTTGAAGAGCCACCATCAAACTCTTGGAGCAGCTCTGCCATCCGATCCCTCATCTCTTTTGTTTCTTCTTGACTTGTGAATGACTCGATCACAATATAACCTATGAGAAGAATAAGAAAACAAATAAATAAATAACCTGTGAGCTTAATTAATATACTTTTTCTTCTCTATTGTACTTGAGCTTAGAGGTTCTGACTGTACACTTACCATTGGAATTGAAGAACTCCATTTGTTCAGAACTCAAGTTGCCTGCGAATTCCCATGTCTGTCGAACTAGAGAGTGATTATCTCCACTTGGAAGTAGATGTGCCTACACAACAGCAAACCAATTGAAGGCTGCTGGACGAGATTGATCTGACAGTTTGTCTACTCAGAGAGCAAACGGGTACAGTGATCTTACCAATTGGATAGTTTAATTGATTAACTTTTTAATCAAAACAAAATCCGATCAAAACTAAACCAAAACCATTGCCGAAAGGATAACTTACTTAGAACCCTAGAAAAGGATCTAACCTCTCCGAATGGAGAATAAACAAGAAAAATAGCACACCTTCAAATGAGAAAAAACAAAGCCTTCCTGTTTCTGAGATACGACCGAATTTGGGAGCTAGTATTAGTATCTTACACGCGAATCCAATATCCTGTGTGTTCTCACTTCTTGTTAGTCTGTACTCTGTAACGAGTAGGTGGTCCCTTCTTACAAGAAAATAGTGGGCTACCAAATCAAAAAGCCCATGGGTCCTAGGGCTGCTAAAATACAGAAGCCCTGTTCAGGATCGGACCCAAATCAAAATTGAATAGTATAAAGCCTGTTCATGATCAGCCCGAAATCAAATTCTCCATGCTCATGATCGGCCCGTTCAGTATTGTTCAAAACTGAGTTCTGTTCAGAATTGAGCCCTGTTCGAAACAGGCCCGTTTCAGCGAACCGGGCTGAACAGTGGACAACCAAGCAGTCCTAGTTATGAACAACCAACCGGACCTAGTTATAAATAAACAAACTCCGTTCAAATTTGCTGGAGCATAAATCGAAGCAACCCATTTTTAATTTAAATTGCACCATACAGTCGTCCATTAGCTCAATAAAATAATAACTGGGTCCACAGTCCCACTTTCAAACATGTATTGAGAAGAATTTAATTTGCAAATTGCTGCAACTGTATTGAGAAGAATTTCCAAATAAGTTGAAAAGTAAAATCCAATTTCAAACATTAGACAAAAATGATCCTAGATAAACAAAATCTGAGTTCATCACTTACTACATACGCTGGAAAAAAAAAATACATTACAAAGTCAGCATTTACATGATAATTAAACTCCATTAGAAGTTTCAAAAAAAATGATGAAACCTTTTCTTGTCAGCCATTGCCAACAATCACTGATATTGTATAGAAAGTGGATGGTAAAACCTTGCAAACTATACTCTATAAATTGGTAACTGTTACCACAGATGATAAAGTATTCAATTTGTTATTGTTCTGGAACTCATGAGATTCACGACTCTACCAGTATGTCATCTTAGAAACTTGGTTTCATCTGGTACAAATACAATAATAAATGATATGAACGTTACACACCAGCATAACAGTACCATCAGCTGCAGCTGATACCAAAACTGGTACGGTACCATATTAATGTTGTACCAGTACTAGCCTGAACACACAATAAGGTGAGAAGGCACAAAGTTGAAATTTGGTTTCTATTCAACAAGGTAAGTACTAAAAATAAAATAGCAGTTCAAAGCCAGGCAGCTTTGCTATAAGCTCAGTTTGATACAAACTACAAAGTAAAGTGATTTTGGTGCTACTATCAAATAAACTAACTAACATAACAATCTAGTTCACTTTTTTTTTTAAATTTACCATTAACTAACCTTGTTCACCCTTGTAGCTTTCCACTCAATTATTACAATAAGGTTTAGTAAGATCAACAATTCGGAACTTGCTGTATAGTTCTAAATTATTCAATTGTCAATTTTGCACTTCAAAAACTGACCTTGTTCCTAAACCTTATTCTAATAAAATAAATTTACCATTGCATCATGCATTTTAGCAAAATAAAGTGTACTTGCCCACTCAATTATTAGAATAAGGTTTAGGAAGATCAACAATTCGGAACTTGCTGTATAGTTCTAAATTATTCAATTGTCAATTTTGCACTTCAAAAACTGAAACTATTCACTTTGATAAAATTGATCCCAACATACCCAAAAATGTGCAATCAAATTAAAGCTTAACGAAGCATAGATTAAAATCAGTCTTCAAGAGCAATTAACCATCGGTAAAATCAAGGATAAACAACGATAAACCAAATACAAGGAACACATAAAAAGAAATTAAATAATGGTCAGACTAGAGCACATACTCGACAGCGATATTACTTAGAGGAGAAGAGACACCTACCAGTGTGTGAAAAGGAGCAGCGGCTGAGAGACGCAGCAGAGGCGGCGCGACAGGGGAGAGGTGGCGCGACGGAGAAGAGGTGGCGCCGGCGAGAGAGAGGCGGAGTGAGAGTCGGACACTGGCGGCGAAGGGGGAAAGAGAGAGAGAGAGAGAGATTGGACTTAGGAGAGAGAGAGAGTCGGACCACAGTGAGAATTTCGAGCATGCATATCTCTGGAGGTTGCCGGTAAAGTGCATTTCGAGCATGCATATCTCTGGAGGTTGCCGGTACCGCCCACAGTGAGAAGTTTCGCATACCTAATGATACAGGACAGAATACTAACAGGGGAGGTCATGCATAGGAGACACATGGGATTTCGGCAAAATTGTTTGATGTGTCAGAATTGCCCGTCAGAGTCAGCGCTCCATTTGCTCTTCCTATGCCCTAATGCGGTTAGGGTCTGGTTGGAGTATTGGCACACTTTGGTTTTCGAGCAATGATCCCACGACTCACAATTGACGAAATCATAGTGGCTTCGAGGCAGCAAGCGCAAATGGAGGGGGAGGAACAAAGCAGAGTATGGGATTCCCTATTTCTGTGTACATGTTGGCTGATATGGAAGCAACGGAATCATCGAATCTTCTCCGGGGCTTTAACTCCAACGGATGTAATAGTCAACAGAATCATCGAGGACACGAGAATGTGGATGAGCTGCTGTGCAACAGGAAGGCTAAGAAGAGATCACGCACTACACAGGAGGACCCTGATTAGGCGCGCAGGCATGTGTGGTGCATGAAAATGATAGTACGACCTAAGTGATTTGTAGTTGTTAGTTTTATTTTCATGCAAAGCTGATGTACGACTCAACTTTTGATTATTAATAAAAACAACCTAGGCAGCCTCTGCCAGGTTTTTCAACAAAAAAAGAGAGAGTCGGACATCTGAGTGAATCGATCTGTTCAAAACCTACTCAAACGGGCTGCTCAAAACTTTGTTCAGGCCCTGTTCAGTTTTGATCCATAAAAAATATATTGAACTTGAACTGAATATTGAGCCCGTTCGTATTACAACTCGTCCGAATTTTGTTCAGCGATTATTCAGTCCGGTTTGTTTATGAACAAGCCTGTCCAATTAGCAGCCCATTTGGATCCTTGTTCATTGTAATAACGACTGTTCCTTATCCCACGAGGCAGATTTAATAGATACTTATTTCCCTAGCTGACTTAACATTTTTCGTTTAAAAGAGATTTTTGTTTGCTTAAAAAAAAAAGAGAAAACTTTTAAGCTCATCGATTCATGTTAAAAGTTTTCTTTTAACAATGTCTCCGTCAAAAGTAACCAAATTAAAAAAAGAAAAAGTGTTATACTGATAACAACTTTTTTTAGTTTTGAGAACTAACAAATAATTTTTATAATAAATTTTACAAAGTGCCTTTATTTTTAAAACAGAGAACAAAATACTCTCCTTTTAGAATTCTTAACAAAATGCTTTTATGGACCCCAATTATTCTCTCTTTCCCTCCCTCTCACTTCTTCCTATTTACTCTCATTTATTTTTTACTTAAGTAAAATACTCAATTGTGATTTCATTTCCGTTTTGAATAATTTTTACTTTTTGTGTGTATAAATGATTTATAATAAAAAAATTTAAGTGTGAAATTTTATTTGTTAAAATCAGAAAGTATAATATTATCGTAAATGTAGATATTTCCAACATATGCATCTTTTAAAAAAATATTATATTATAAGACACGGTATTAACTTATTTCATAAAAAAAAAAGTATCTAACATATAAATGTTTTTAACATATGCATATTATATAGTTTATTCGATATAAAATTTCATATTCTTACTTTTTACAACTATAATAATTTTATCACATCGGTACATGTTAAAAGTTTTCTTTTAACAATGTCGATTATTACAATCTGTCAAAAGTAACCAAATTAAAAAAAAAAAAAAAGTTCTATACTGAGGACAACTTTTTCAGTTTTGAGAGCTAACAAATAATTTTTTTTATCTAAATATTCATTTTGTCCTTCTACTTTTTCTCTCACACTTATTTAATAAAAATAATAATAAAGGACATAACTTAAATCGCCTGGCTGTTCCTTCCTACTTCTTCGAGTCCTCCTCCATCCTCCCTCTCCCGCCTATCTCCTCTCTTCTCCTTGCCGAGACGAAACCCAATATATCAATCTCCTTTGCACATACCTAACTGTCTCCTTCTCCCTCTTTGATCTTTCCTCCCTCTCCCGTCTACCTCCTTTGTCTTCCTTGATGAGACACTTCTTATTTTACCTCGCTGGTCAGATTTTGTTGAATCTTGTAACATATTTAGTTTGAATTTTCTGTATATTTTTTATTCATTATTTTCTCTAATGCTAAATTGTGAGGGTTCATGGTTCAGTTTGATTGAAGCATATGAAACTCGATTAATACAATTCAAGCTTGTTTCATTTAATTGGTAATTGATCGAAACTTTATTTCATGATTCAAGGACCAAGTATAGTAGCTGCTAGGTTGGTATTGTTATTTACTAACCAAGTCCCATGTCGACTAATCGTACAAAATGAGGGATGTGTATATTTCTTTCATTGATTGCATAATTACACAAATATTGATCAATTTGACAGACCAAGACTCAAATCAGTAACAATCAACCTTGGAGTCTTAGTGTCTAACTCTGGTCGGTTAGTGTTTATCGTGACTCGCAACCACGAATGTTTCAAATTCCACTAAAGCAAAATTAATAAAATTTGTTTCCCTTACTGACTGTATTTCTTTTCACTTAGAAATTTTGTTTGGGGGGAATTTCATGAATCCCCTAAAAAATTTCAATATTACATATATCTCCCTCAAAAAATTATAATAATGTATTACCCTTCAAAAAATTAGAAACTCACATATTTATCCAAAATCAATAAAATAATAAAATTTAACACTTAAAATTTAATAAACAATATTAATTAAAAAAATATGACCATTATGCCCTCCCTTCTTTCTCCTCTCTCTCTCTCTACCGCTCCAGACGCCAAAAAATTCTTGACACCAAATCGCCTCAATTAATACCTAGATGATTCCCCTCCCAGTAATCCAAAAAATATTTTTTATAAAATTAATTAATCAAACTGTGTAAATGTATAATTTCTATTTAAATCTTGAGATTTGGCATGATAAATGCTCCGAAAATAACAAAAGCTTTCTCAAACCACCTGATGCATATTTTTTTTATTCTTTGTGAAAATTAATTAATCAAACTAGCTTATGTTGCAAATTAAACAAATTAAACAAATTAATAAACAAATTAAACTAGCTTTCTCAATCCACAGTTTATGTTGCAAATTAAACAAATTGAGCTGAAAATAACTAGCTTTCTTTTCAATTCTCTGACTTCATTCCTACCCCTTACAATCAGTTCAGTACCTGCGTACTAGTGAAGCCCTTACATCAGTTCTAAAATTAAGCAAATATAAAAGTGAAACCATTACAGTTAATTCCCATAGTACCCTTACTAATTTCCTTCCCTCCCTTCATTCCCTCTAATATGAAACAATATACAATATGAGAACCCTTCAAACCGTACTAGTGAATACATCTTCCAAACTGTACCAGTGAAGATATATGAGAGAACCCATTTCAAACATACAGTAAACAATATACAGATAGCATACAACACAACAATTTCTTTTCAACATATATCAGTCGAAACAACCAATTTCATATAAACTATATTTTAGTAGATTTCATATAACATTTCATATAACCAATCAATCACCATAAGCTATTTCAAAGTAGCAAAAAGTAAAATAACCTAGAAATGCACCCTACATGCACCCATTGCTCCTTTCCCAGCATTGGAGCAATTTCCATGGCATAAGCGGCTTTGCATTTCTCGATTGTGAAGTATGGATCCACGTACTTCTCCCAATTAACATCTGTTGTGAAAGTAATAAAGGTTGTTGCATGCACGCATGGAAGACCTCTAACTTACCAAATCCAACATGCGCATTTTTTCTCATCTAAATAACCTCCCAATGTTTTCCCTTGCACTTGACTTCAGCCCAGTTGTCATTACTTCTACAAACTTCATATTCATCCAAGTTCTATATTAAAATAGAAAAAAAAAATTTATGGATTTAATAATGACTACATTTTATCTCATTATTCTGAAAATTTACAATTTTTGAGAATAGATTTTTTTTTCAATGTATTGCACTTGTGTTCGGTAAGAGAGACAATATACAAAAATAAAAAATGAGCATTGATTAAAGTATAATAGTAAGAAACGCTCATTATAGCCTTTATTATGGTGATTGCATAATATAAAGCAATATACTCTGATAATATACTCTGATGAAGGTTAACCATATTACACTAGCTATGAATATGTTATATGATAAAATTATAAAATAAACATATTAGTAATATACTCCAAAGAAGTACTTAAATAGTAAAATTATGAGGTAATTTCCCTATCAATGTTAGTCCCTTTAGGTTCCTTGTACTAACAATTTTTATTGGACATTTTCACAAACATCTTATGTGCGACCCAAATTTCTGTTTCTTTTTTTTTCTCAGTTTTATTTTTTAGTTATGAAGAAATTATGTTATATTAGTTCCAGTACAGAATTAGAATCATAAATAACTCCAATATATTCTCTAAGAGTTGCTTGCACTTTGTATACGACCCTAGGGGCGAATCCAGGATTTTCGTCAGGAGGGGGGGGGGCGCAAAAAAAATATTGAATCGGGTTTAAATCTATTAACTAATTGGGTACTCGATAAAAAAGCAATGCTTTAACTTATAATTCTAATTACCAACCAAAATTCAACAAATTTATTTCAATTTTAATCCTGAATTTAACCCGAATTACAAATCAAACGTCCAGAGGGGGCAAAAAAAATTCCAGGGGGTCAAAGTCGGTTGGAACCGATAAATCTCCACTAAAACTCAAAATACATGAAGGGCAGCTGCCCCCCCTGGATACACCTAGGTCCACCCCTGTACGACCCCAAATTTCATGCATGTCAGAGGTCTCTATTATGATAGACATTAAAATAATAAATCACAAAAATTACCTACTAGGTCTCGACGGATATAAGAGAAATAGATAAAATTACTCGAATATCAAAAAATCGTTGATATCAGAGAAATTGTTCAAAACCTAAATTTCAAGTACTTACTCGATAGCCAGCAAATTAGACATGTTCTTCCATTAGGTCTCGAGGGATCTCTCACAGGGAAGGTTAAAAAAAAAAAACCTATTACGAATAGCGTAGCTATAACAAAAGCTATCTTACATAGCTTTTTTTTTTTCAAAAATTAATATTCTATAATTCTACTGATTATCAACATTATTTAAATTCTCATAAAGTAATAAGTAATACCAAATTGATTAAGTAATTATTATATTCATATTTAACTAGTGCAAATTTCAAATTCCTATTTCAAATATCTCTAGTAGTATCATAAACTATATATTTATTTTCTATTTAAAATTCCTATTAAACCAGTGCAAATTTCAAATCCTATTTAAAATATATCTAATAATATCATAAACTATATATTTTTTTGTATTCAAAATACCTAAGCATCATGACATAAACTAATTATTTCTTTTCTATTCAAAATAACCTAAGCATCATGTCATAAACTATCTATAATTTTATATTTAAAAACAAAAGCAATATGGGCCTTGAAAAAATTTAGTCCTTAAAAAAAAATTCAGTTTGGACCTTGAAATAGAAGCCTATGTAGCATAGCGTGTGCTATTTGCGCTACACGCTGCGCGCTATAGCGGACCGTTATTACCGCTATAGCGGTTGTAGCTGAAATAGTGCACTTTTATCCCACAACATAGTATTTAAGGTCCAAAAACACTATAGCGTGCTATTTAGAACACTGATATATATATACACATACACTGCCGATTAGAATTCACCAGCAAATAAACGCATTATTTACATAGATTTATTTTCTCGCTCTATGCAAATTTCATCATATTTTTAGGTTTAGCATGGAATAGTCGAAAAGTGTCATCAACTTGTAACACAATTTATTTAGGATTGAACTCGTTTTGATTATAACATAAAACAAGCATTAATTATGAATTAAGCTCTATATAACACGTCACTCGTGCAACATCGGCTTCAAAAAAACTGGTAATTAGTTTGTTCAATTCTAGCTCGGCTCATTATTAGCGATTTGAAGCTTGATCCGGCTCGGTCAATGGTGGAGCTACATTGAACCAGGAGTAGTCAGTCCTGCATATTGAAAACCGGGTATAGATCTATGAATAATCTGGTTGTTTTATATTCTTGAGAAAGTTTTACTTATCTCTAGACAATTCATAGATTGAATTGGTTAATTCACGACAATTCGCAATCCGATAGTCATATTAGTAATTTTTTTGGCTACCGTTGGTAAAAATCCTGGCTATGTCCTAGCTCAGTTCATACTGGCTCGACTTGTTTGTCAATTTGTTACAATAATAAGAAGATAAAGTCATTTTTTTTTATTATTTCACTATTTGTTTGTGCGCATTATGAGAGAATGAAGCTCATTGTAAGAAAAAGATTAAATTATCTTCTTACTCATGGTCTATGTGCAGCTTACAACACTAACTCATAAAAAAAAAAATATTATACGGGACTCACAACACAAACGAGCTAGCTCGACTCAACCCGTACAGTTAAAATCAAACTCGTCTCATTTACCAAGTTCTTTGTCTAACTCGACTTGACTCTTTACCGATTTTTTTTTTTAAATAGAATTACTCTAAATTATCTGAACCAAACGAGCCTTCGTTGTTATGTTTTTCGAAAAATAGCCTCCACCGATCCCTAGGACCGGTGGAGCAAAAAAAACACAATCTACACCGGTCCTAGAGACCGGTGGAGTCTGTTTTGTGCCAGCCACACCTACCGCACGGAAAACCACACGAAAAAACACCTGCACCGATCCACAGGATCGGTGTAGCTGCAATTTACACGAATATCTAAAATGCTGTGCTCGGATGAGTACTTTATGCAATTTACATTCGGTCCTTTATTCAGTAACTCAATAGGCTTCCCTCAGCTCAGACAGGTGTCGCCACTTCTCCCAGGACCAGAATGATTATCCCTACCCGATGGGTCTACATGATTATCCCGCTGAGCTCTGAGCTCCTCTGTCAAATCATCATGTGCGCATGTTGCTTATCATAATTCATTTTTTTGTCTCGTTCGTTTTAATTTTTTTTTTGACCTTTTGTTAATTTTGTAGAGACAGAGCCGCGGGGAAACCAAGCCTCCACCGGTCCTAGGGATCGGTGGAGCTATGGATTGGATTTTCTGTGGCGAGATCAGGGACTGGCGCAAAACAGACTCCACCGATCTCTAGGACCGGTGTGGTTTGTGTTTTTTTTTGCTCCACCGGTCCTAGAGATCGGTGGAGGCTATTTTTCGAAAATCAAAACAGCGAAGGCTTGTTTGGTTCAAATAATTTAGAGTAATTCTATTTAAAAAAAAAAATCCTCTTTACCACACTACTTACTGTACCTTTAATTTTTCATAATTTCTTAAATAAAATATAAAATTATTCTTGTAACATAAATAATTATAAAATTATATCACGCCGTAAAAATTATTTTCGACTCCACCCCGCCTGCTGTTAGAAAACACCGTAAAAAATTATTTTCGACTCCGGCCCGCCTGCTGTTAGAAAACAATGGACATTTATTCGGGTCCGGATCCTCTAAAGCAATCCAGTGTTTGGGTTTTGAATCGGAACCATCCGATTCAAATCCGTCACTCAGAATTGTCTCAGAATTCGAATCTGTCACTCGGAATGTGTGCGCTCCACTTGAGATGGATTGTCACGGATTCGAATCGGACGGTTCCGATCCAAAACCCAAACTCTGGGTTACTTCACTGGATCTGAATTCCATTTATTCGCGCTTTGACCTGTGATCAAATAATAGCGAGGATTACTGTCGTCCGTCCAAAAGCCAACACAGCAGATAATAGAGACAACTTGAGAAGCGTCCAGATTCCATTACTCTCCAGTACTTGACCCCGAATCCCAGCCGTTGGTCGGCTTGTGATCCTGAAAACACGGATCTTGATGGAAACAAAGGACCGAGATTCATCATCGTACGGTGAGGCACTGCAGGTCCATCGGCTTCTTTAAGTGGTACGGACAAATCATCTGGATTCTGGACTGGATTAAGGATTGAAATGCGTTTGAATTGAATTGATCGTCTTTGCTCTACTCTGGATCGAGTCTCAGTCGATTCCAGTTGCTCCGTTGAATTTATCGAAAGAAAATGGCGTCCTCCCTTCGACCACAACCCCAACCGCAGCTGCCTCAGCCTCCTCCTCGCATTTCTTGCCATTCCTCCCGCTTTCTTCAAACCCCTGCCTCTACTCACACCAGTGTCAGCTCTCTCTCTCTCTCCCCTTCTTCACTTTCTTTTTATCTTTCGAAAAATGTAAATCGCGGTTGATCAATCAAAATTAAGCAGTTCCTTAAGTTGCTTTTTGTATATCCTTTTCCTGATTAGGCAGGTTTAACTGAGTAGAGGTTCCGATTAAGTATTTAGTGACTGTAAATAGTAAAAAGGCATATGATTACTTTGAGAAGCATGCTATAGCAGCAGTGATCTTTTTGTCACCTCATAATGCACATGACATCAGTATCTTTACGCATCTTGATTTTCATTTAAAGTTGTATGGCCCGTACTGTTTCAGAATTCAAATTATCTCCAATGAATGCCTCAGTTAAGTTTGTTCTTGGTTCTATACTTATCTCTGGACTGTTAGCCAATCAGATGAGTTTGTTTAATGAAAATTCCATTTAACATAACAATATAGATAAAGATAAAAGCAAGAAAACACTGATTGGATAATTTGTGACATTTTAGCTTAAATTTTGGTTAAATAAGTCTGAAACCATGAAAAATGTGAACCATGCAGATGAAAAGTTGCAAGATATATTACAGGAGAGACGGAGGCCTTTTGAGTTTGATTAAAAGAGGAACAGTAAAGACCTTTCAAGCAAAAAATGATAGTTCTAGTAGTGGTGGCAAAGGCAATGGCGATGCTAAAAATGAAGACATAACAAGCAACGATGATTTAGTCACAAACAATACACTTCGATCTACAATCCTGAAAAGCAAGAAGGTCTTGGCTATGCAGCAAGATATTCTTCGACAGGTCAGCTACCTTCCTCTAATATATTTCTAAATTTTCTCTTTGTCTCTTTTCTTTTTTCGCTGCTAAATTTGTGGCCTATTCAATTATGTTGTCAGATTGTTGAGAGAAAAAAGCTTAACTCAGCTTTGATGGATGATGCTCTTATTAAGCAGCAAGATGCATCGAAAGACCAGGATGGCAGCTCTCCTCCCCTCCCAGTCACCGTTGCAGATGATGATTACAGTAATGCTGATGATGGTGGCAGTGGCAGTGGTTTTGATGGACAAAGTGGCAGTGGCATTCACGAAAAGGAAGTCAATACTCATGCTATGTACACAAAACCACCATCTGCAGTATCTCAGCCGCCACTACCACCTCTTGTTCCCGGTATGTATCAAACAAATACGGGAGCACAATATTCCGAAAACAAAATATAAACACTAGAGAGCAGGAGCAGGTGGTGGTTGTTCAGGACAGAAACAAACAGAGACCTCCTTTGTCAGGGGAAAACGTGATGAATGTAATCATTGTATCAGCAGAGTGTGCTCCGTGGTCAAAAACAGGTAATTTTTTTTTTTTCAATTTTCTTTCGACTGTGCACTTTATATTATTCTCCCATTTGCTCTTCTCAAATGTTGACTTCTGTGATATCCTAAATGTATACGCTTGTAGGCGGGCTTGGAGATGTGGCTGGAGCTTTGCCCAAGGCTCTGGCCAGAAGAGGTCATCGTGTAATGGTTCGTATTCTTATAAGCTGGCTATGTTCACTTTTGACCAAGTCGGTATTATTACCCTTCCATATTTTATAGTTTGTGCTAACTGAAGCATTTCTAGTCAAGAAGTAAAATTTTGACGTGGTTAAATGTTGAACATATATCTAATATGGGGGTTGGTAACTGAGCTTTTCTGATGGCGTAGACCCAGTCACCACCATTATGTATAAGCTAGTTGGCCTGGGGAGTCCGGCTTACCTGGATTGTTCCATCAGAACCTGACTGTTAGAGCACTGCTAAATTGCCATGAAATTTCTCTCCTTTATTTCTGACTGTAAATGTCATCAATATTCAAAATGCCACATGTGGTACTAAAATAGAAACAGAAACTTCTAATTAACATTGTATTAATACCCCGACCTGTGCTGACCTCACATGTATTAGTTTATGATAACAGGTGGTAGTTCCAAGGTATGCGAGGTATGCAGAACCTAAGAAAATTGGAGAGCCCAGAAGGTACATGGTTGCCGGCCAGGTATGCTGTTTCTTAACTTAAGTTAGTTCAGTCATGCGCGATGCGCCATTCTCTTTTGCCTTTCATGTGGTTGGGTATAGCTGTCTAGTTTCCATTAATCTCTTACACTTAAATATGTTTGCATAGGATATGGAGGTTGCGTACTATCATGCTTACATTGATGGTGTGGATTTTGTTTTCCTGGATAGTCCAGTTTTTCGCCATGTTGAAAAGAACATATATGGGGGAGACCGACTTGTGAGTTGTCCTCTTCTTTCTTTCTATACTTAAATAGTCTCTCAGCATTTCAGTTTCTTGATTTTTTACACAAGTACAGAACTAAGTTCATCATATTTTTATTTGAATGCTTTGTTTTATTTAATGTTTGGATGCAGGAGATACTTAAAAGGATGATCCTGTTATGCAAGGCAGCCGTTGAGGTACCTCTTTTAAGCCTTAGCATGGTCACCTGTGAATAAATGTGCACCCGAGTGTTGAGCAGACCTGGGAACCTCTAGTTCTGTTATTACATTAAATCGCTGCTATATAATTGATAAATAATACCACTGTATAGAACATATTTCTCAATATGATTTTCTTCAGACTGTAGTTTCTTAATTACAGTAACTATACTGGACAAGTATTTGCTTTGCAAAAGAAAGTGAATATTTTTGTATTAAATTCTTATGCAGCTTCTTTTAAAAAAAAATTAGAAAAAAGGATACTTGTGCTAAACTCATGAAGAAGTTATGTGTTGGTTAGGTGCCATGGTATGTCCCATGTGGAGGGGTATGCTATGGGGATGGGAATCTGGTGTTCATCGCAAATGATTGGCACACGGCTTTGCTACCTGTTTATCTCAAGGCTTATTACCGAGATAAGGGTCTTATGATTTATGCTCGATCAGTTATCGTTATTCACAACATCGCCCATCAGGTCAGGCATGCCCAGCATCACCTTTAATTTATACCACATGAATCCTCTCTTACTATATCATCTAAATTACACTCTATCCAGGGTCGTGGTCCTGTTGATGACTTTTCGCTGGTGGATTTGCCTGGAGAGTACTTGGATCTGTTCAAACTGTACGATCCATTAGGAGGTGACCACTGCAACATCTTTGCGGCGGGAATAAAAGCTGCAGACCAGTTGCTAACTGTCAGCCATGGTTATGCCTGGGAGGTGAAGACCTTAGAAGGTGGGTGGGGCCTACATTCCATCATCAATGAAAATGATTGGAAATTCCGAGGCATCGTCAATGGCATTGACACTACCGACTGGAACCCCAAACTCGATGTTCATCTCAAGTCAGATGGATACACAAACTACTCTTTGGAAACCTTAGCGCATGGAAAGCCCCAGTGCAAGGCAGCCTTGCAGAGAGAGCTCGGCCTCCCTGTTAATCCTGAGATTCCCATAATCGGTTTCATTGGAAGATTGGATCATCAGAAAGGAGTCGACCTGATAGCAGATGCAATGCACTGGATTGTGAGCCAGGATGTGCAGCTTATTATGCTGGGCTCAGGTAGACCTGACCTTGAAGACACACTAAGAAGGATGGAAAGCCAGCACCACAACCGGGTCAGGGGGTGGGTTGGCTTTTCTGTCAAGATGGCCCACAGGATCACAGCTGGTGCTGACATAATACTGATGCCATCACGGTTCGAGCCATGTGGGCTGAACCAGCTCTATGCCATGATGTACGGTACGGTACCAGTGGTGCATGCGGTGGGAGGCCTGAGAGACACAGTGCAACAGTTTGATCCATATGGGGATGAGGGCTTGGGATGGACATTTGATAAGGCAGAGGCGGGCAGGATGATAGATGCGCTTGGGCATTGCTTGAACACTTACCGTAACTACAAGAGCAGCTGGGAAGGTTTGCAAAGGAGAGGTATGATGCAAGACCTTAGCTGGGACAATGCTGCTAAGCAGTACGAGGATGTGCTGGTTGCAGCCAAGTACCAGTGGTGAATTTTTTTTTTCCTAATTGCACTATTTGTGGGCTGTTTTTTAAGCTGGGTTAGACTCAGCTTTCTTCTGTGGGGAACAGCCTGCTTTCTCATCTTCACTGTGTAAATTGTCTGCTGCTAGATTTTTTAACTGGTGGGACATTAGAGGTTCTTTTACCGCTGCCTCCGAGTTTAAACTATAACCAGAATAAGTACCAGTGTTCCACGTTCTTTCTATGAGCTGAGTTTTAGTGAACAAGCACCCCCTAGTTGTTTTGTTTTCTCATGTGGAGCTCTGAGCTGATGATAGTTACTGGAGCAAATCCTTTTCCAGGAAATGATACTAGCCAGGAAAATATTTCCTATTTGTAATTAGTGTACATTACATTTTTCTTTGTTTATGATAAACTTATTCGCTGTACAATTTTCAAATTATTCTACTTAAATAGGGGTACGTGCAAGAGACTGATCCTGGGTGACCGAGTACAGTGCTCGAGAAAAAAAAAACAAGAAAAGAACCCAGTGATCCTGGTACCAGAACATTTATTGTCTCAATTTATTTGGCAAAATAAGCACTCATCTCTCTCTCTCAAAACCAAAATTTTGACTTAGAAGCTGACAACTGTTTTATCCATAATCTGCTTTTGGGAAACTACAATGGTCCCGAATTGTTTAGTTTTCATTTCACAAAAAAATTACATAGTTGTCATATTTTTTTTTTAATTTCGTTTTTACAAGGTACATAGATATTAGCAACTAATTTTGGTAGAATTTAGTCAAATTTGATACAGTTTAATGATGCGCAAATAATATATACATACCTGTTAAAATTGAATTTCTTTTTCAAACCCTCATCAACTCCGTCTATTCTTTTTTGTAAAATGGTAACTAAAAAATGTTCGGCGATGTGGCCTTGAGCTTACTGAAGTTCTCAGGCAGAAATATAGATCTCTGGCATTTAAGAAAATCACATTGAATTCAAATAATGAATCTCTCTAAAAAAATAATATTGTAACTCAAGTTTAACTTCCAAATCTATCAAATTGATTTTAAATAATGAATCTAAATACCGTTGAAATAGATCTAATTCACAAGTGATACTTTTACATAGAATTTATAAGTTTTAAAATTAATTTAGCATGAAGTCAAATAATAAAAGAAAAAATTAGTTAATTTTAATATACTTATTTTTCATCATTTTTTACTACTTGATTTTATGCTAAATTAATTCGAAAATTTTAAATTTTTTACATATATACGCATCACTTATGTAGTAGATTGGTTTCAACGGCTCAAATTTGTCATTTGAACATAATTAATTCGAAAAATTTATAAATTTTGTATATAAACACATCACTCATAAAGTAAATTGGTTTCAACATTTTAAATTTGTCGTTGGAAGTCAATCCAATAGATTTTGAAGTTAAACTCACCAGACATTCTATTACTTTAAATAAAAAAACAAGGCCCTATTTCTACTCCATTTAATAAATATTTAAGTGCATGACATAGTGTTATTTGCAGAAATAACATAGTCACTGATACTGTCAGTGGCCAGCTGAAAAAAGAGTCACTGACAGTGTCGACGATCATTTTTAAGTGAGCAACTGGCAATTTAAAGAGCGAGTTGGTCTTTTGTTTAATGAAGATTAATAAATTAGAGAAAGTGAGGGAGAAATGACAGAATGGAGACCCCACGAGTTGCTTGCAGAAATAACATTGTCGAGGTTAGGAATTCAGATCTCCAAGCAACTTAAATTTTGAGTTTGAACTCGAACTATGCGTTATAAATTGACACCAACTTTAAAGCAGCTTCTGCCAAGTTCTTAAAAAAAAAAAAACTTTCAAATAGTTCCGCAAATTTTCTAACTAAATTTAATTTTGTTAGGATTTTGATCCGACGGTTTGAATTTCAAACTCAAACTTTATGTTACTTAAGAGTTAGCTCCACAACATGTTTTATCATAATAAAATGTGAAGGAAAAGAAAGGACGAAGACGCCCGTTAAAGTTCAAATTCTTTACATTTTGATTTAGAAGTGACAAAATTTGTTAAACTTATACACATAATTAACTCACCTCTTTTTTTTTCCGATCCCTTCCACTTCCTCTCAAAAATTTTGATTTTGAAGCAAATAACTATCCTCAATAAGCTCCAATCACTCTCTCTGCTGTTGGAGTAAATTTTTTGAATATTTGGATAATTAAGAAATTAATCAAAATAAATCAAACTAAAATAATATCATCCCAATCGCGGTATCACTATTCTTAAACATATTCCGTCTCTATCGTACGAGACTTGTAGAATCGCCACCAAAATTATTCAAAGTTGTTATTTTTTATGGTATGATCATAAAAACAACTGATGATAAATCTGCAATATCCAACCGTTTGAAATTATTTTATGATAAATCTGCACTCAGAGTCCCATGGCCAGCGGAGCTTCACAAAAAGGTAGCATAAATTATAGACTCTTATGATCTTATTAATTACAAAACCAATTATAGTATTTTTCCACTTAGAATCAAGTGTTATTAAACTGATCGATGTTATTAGATCCTCTAATTATGTCATTGAAAATGATAATCATGAAAGAAACCATTCAAATTTTACAAAATCAATCCCAAAAGTTGTTTATAACGAAATCAAGATAGTTTATTACATTCATTTGTTATAAAGTAAGTTTCACTAAATACAACAATTACAAATCACATATATCTTGTGAAATAAATCATAAAATCTCATTTTAGGTCTGATGCAATCTTAATTGTTTAGAGTATTATTTATAGGTAGAAAGTTGTTTTTACTTGTGATTCTTAGCTGTTGTTGAATTCACATTTCACCGTTTGTAAGAGAAGAAAATAATATCTTAAATTCAAAGTATGTTTTACTTAATTATTCAACTTTGTATCAGTTATTTAATTTTAGTATGAAATAAACTGGTCTACGTTTAATCTGTGGATTTAAAAGAAGATTGAATCTGAGTGCTTGAAAATTGTGAGTAAACTATAAACCCACTTTCCTCAAAACTTCATAAAAAAAATCAAAAGACAAACCTGCTCTTTTTTAAAAAGGTTCCAGCTCTTGCCAGCGGGCAGCGGCTCCTTTTTCAATCGGTCACTGGCAATGCAACAATTTTGCTATCTAATTTTATAAATAGTACTAATCCGATATCATATCTTTAACTTGTTTCTTTAACAAATTCTACCAATGAAGTAGTTCCACCTGTGACAACAAATTAAACATTCTCAAATAAAATGATATGCTACCCCAAATATTAGTATAAATATGCACCATCTATGAGATTGCCAATCACCATCAATCACTCCTCACCAGAAGCATCATAATTACAAGCGAATTACTAACCTAACCAAATTAAGGATCAACAAAAACCAAAGCCGAGTTATACCTTTGTAATAGAAAACATGAGTGATAGACTCAGACCTGTTGTCGGCCAGCGCATCTACGACGACATCGAGCCTCCTCATGAATTAACCCAAGGGGATAGAGCTGTTACCCTCATTATCTATATCAAAGGCATGTTTTTCCTTTCTAGAAAATAAAATCCAATTATAAATTCTCTTCTTAAACTAACATTTGCTCTAACAACTATTGATTTAACTTCAATGGTCGTAACAAAGACCAAAGAGTCTTACTTTAACTATAAACTTTGTTAATTGTACAAGGGGTTTGATGCATGCAGATTTCAAGAAGGAAGAGATCAAGATTCTGACCGATAACCCAGGCAAACTAACGGTCGGTGGAGAATGTTTCTTGAAGGATCGGAACAAATGGATTCGCTTTCGCAAGGATTTCCAAACCCCTGAAAAGTGGAACATGAGTATGCGGGCTGTAGAAAAATGGAACATCTTCGTGTGCATCCAGAGGGAGTACCGACCTAGTCTAGTGGCAATAATCACACCATAAGAGTATGCAGGCTGTAGAAAATAATACTTATTGGCTGTACAATTTTCAAATTATTTTACTTAAGATTAAAAGGGTATGTGCAAGAGACTGATCCAGGGTGATCGAGTACAGTGCTCGTGAAAGAAAAAAGAAAAGAACTCAGTGACCTGTATGATCAGAACATTATTGTTTCAATTTATTTGCCAAAATAAGCGCTCATCTCTCTGAAAACCAACGTTCTGACTTAACTGACAACATTTTTATCTATAATTTGCTTTTGGGAAACTACGATGGTCTTGAGCTTACTGAAGTTCTCAGGAAGAAATGTAGACCACTTCATTATTAGCTCATGAGAATCTTATGCTTGTCTGAATAATATTATTTAATTCATAAAGGAAAGATCAGCCATGAGCCTATATTTACTGGGAGGAAAAGAAAATTAAAGAAAAGATGAGTGGAGAGCCGATATTTTTTTTCCTATGGAAAGAAAAAAATAAATTAAATACATGACATGTGCTATTTGCAGAAATAATTTAGTCACTGACACTGTTGGTGGCTGGATGAAAAAGGAGCCGTACTGTGCCAGCAGTCATTTTTTTTTTTTTTTTTGGCAAATGGCCGTAGGCTTTCATTTCATATATTGTTGAAAAGTACATAAGCGATGGAGCACCAGTAAACCTAGAGAAAATAAACCAGAGTGGTGCTTGCATCTAGACAACACATTACATGATAGAAAATGAACCAGAGTGGTGCCAGCAGTCATTTTTAAAGGAGCAGTTTTGTGTTTTGTTTGGTGAGGTTAATTAATTGTAAGAGAAAGTGAGGAAGAGATGACTGAACGGAGACCCCACAAGCCGCCCGCAGAAACACCACTGTCGTGGTTAGAAATTCAAATTTTTAAAATTTAAGTTTCAAACTGAACTATTAGTTATAAATTGATATGAATTTTAAAACAGCTCCATACATTTTTAAATTAATTTTAATTGACTCAATTCTGATAGGACAATATGAATTTTAAACTTAAAATTAATACTATAGAAATTAAATCAAACAAACTCCCGTGGCCAGCGGGGCTTCCACCTTTAACTTTGTCCATTTCTTTGCCTCATAAAATATTTAATTATTCAAGTTTATAACAATTGTAAATTTTATAGAAAATAATAAACTGTTTCACATGTAATTTGTGGATTTAAAAGAAGATAAAATCTGAGTGCTTGAATAGTAAACTATCAACCAACTCTAGTAGAAACTTAATAAAAAAACCTAATGCATATATTAAGAAATTCCTCGTGGGGTTACAATTAATTAAGCAAGCTCCACTAAGCAAAGACAAAGCTGCTCCTTAAAAAATTAAAGGGTGCCAGCGGTTCTTATTAATTTATTTTTTTAAAAGCCATAGAAGATCAGAGCGATTGGAAAAGCAACCTAAGATTAATCAATTATACTAATGAAGTAACCCTACCTGTGATCTCTTCCCTCACATTCAGAGAGAGAATGGTATAACCTCACCCTCCTGACAACAAATTCAAAATTCTCAAGTAAACATGAAATGCTGCCTCAAATATACAAGTATAAATATACACCATCTATGAAAATGTCAATCAGTCTTCACAAGAAGCACCATACTTACAAGCGAAATATTATCCTAATCAAAGGATCAACAAAAACCAAACCCGAGTTATAAATTTGTATTGGAAACCATGGATGCGAAACGCAGACCTGTTGTCGGCCAGCGCATCTACCATGACTTTGTGCCTTCTCATGACTCGACCCAAGGGGATAAAGCCGACACCATCATTATCGATATCCCAGGCAACTTTTTCTTTTTTAGGAAAATCAAAACCAATTTTAATTCTCTATCATAACTTAAATTTGCTCAAATAACTGCTTAATTCTGCCTAAACTTCTGTGCCTTGTATAATGTGGTATTATTTACCAACAACTATTGACTTAACTTCAATAATTGTAACAAAGACCAACAATTCTTACTTCAACTATAAAATTGGTTAATTACACAAGGGGCTAATTTGTTGCATGCATTCAGGTTTTGAGAAGGAACAGATCCGGGTTCTGATCGATAAGTCTGGCAAACTCAATGTCATTGGGGAACGTCCCTTGGTGGAGTTCAAGTGGATTCGCTTTCGCAAGGAATTCAAAATCCCTGAAAACTGCAACAAGACTGAAATACGTGCCAAATTCGATAAAGGCCATGTTTATATCACCTTGCCGAAACATGTTGTTGACCTGGTACCGCCTCCCAAGGACCAGGCCACACAGACAACCACCCAAGATAAGAAGGCTACCGAACCGAAACTCTCCAGTACTGATCAAACTGGTCATAGCAAAAAAACCAACGAAAATGAGCAGAGAGAGGAGAAGAGAAGCGATCCTCCTCCTGTTTATGCTCAAAACAAGGTAGAAGATAAGAAGGCCAATCAGAGCGATAATGATTCAAAAAGTACTGACCAGGCTACACAGACGACGACTGAAGATAAGAAGGCTACCGAACCAAAACTCCCAAGTACTGACCAAAATGGACATAGCAGAAAAGCCAACAGTGACCTGAGAGAGGATAAGAGAAGCGATCCTCCTCTCGTTGATGCTCAAAACAAGGTAGAAGATAACGAGGCCGGTCAGAGCGATAGAGATTCGAAAAGTACCAGCGATGCAGTCAGTGAAGCTGAATCAACCGAAAGTACACAGAGTGAGCCAAAAGATCAGCGAAAGTTGTCTATGCGGCTGCGGAGATTTAAGCAGAAGGCGTTGAAGAACGCATATGGATCCAGGAAAACAATATACAGTGCATTTGCTGTTCTTGTCATCTCTGTTAGTGTTGGAATGATTATGTTACAAGTTGATTGAGTCATCTTCGAGTGCATGTGAGGGAGTGCCGACCTAGTGCCAATAATCACACCATAGAGTGCGTGGCCTTCTCTATTTAATTGGGATATACGTGTAATATGCATATGTAGATGATTGTGAATATAAAATTAAGCTTTGTGTAAATGTACTGAAAGAAGTTGATGATTAAAACATGAATTGTGCACTTTTATTTGGATTCTAGATGTTTTCCAGTCCTTTCTTTGATCATCCTTCCACTTCAATACTAAATAAACAATAATTAAATTCTCTCTATCTTAATAAATTAAATTTGGTTTAGTTATGTGTTTCCATTGTAATTGTTAAAATATAACGGTTAGTTTTCAAATAGTTATAAAGAGTAGTGTAACTGTCATGTAATTAATAGACTAGGAGATAATAGTTGTAATTAAATAGAATAGGGAACAGCGCAACGACTAGTTTTTTTTATTTCTTTTATAAATAGAGATACATGTAAAGCTGAAAATAAGTTTGCAATAATAATTTCCTTTCTTAAATCTCTCTTCTCTTCATCTTACAAAAATTGGGAGAAAAACAGTGAAAAAAAACAGAAGTTATGTTGTTTCTAATGAAGAGAAAGAGTTTAATGGACTAGTGGATCCGTCTGGAAGTGGATTTGGATCCAATAACATAACTCAAACCACCAACGGATCCAATTTCAACCCTGGCGGATCCGGTTTAACTGCTGGTGGACTCAGAAGCATTGGCGGAGTGGCGGACCCAATTGGGTTGCTAGCGGACTCGATAACCAAATCGGACCCGTTATGGTCCCTAGAGCAAACTTGGTTGCTGGTGGATCACCCTGGAACAGGTCAGTCCCTGGCGGGTCATCCTGGAACGGGTCAGAGAGCAATTTGAGCGCAAATGGGTCATTTTCAAGCTGGTCAAGCCATAGAGATCAAATGTAACAAGTTTTGCAACAGCTTTCTGCACTACTAAACAAACAAAACACTCCAAGTGCATGTGGTATTGCCTCTAACTCAAAAGATTTATTTTTTAATCATATAATTATATATATTGGTGCAACAGACCATATGTTTGGTAACAAACAACTATTGTCAAACCTCAACTTGACCAATGGTAATAAATATGTCTTGGTTGAAAATGATATGAAGGCAAAAATAAATGGTATAGGATAAATCAACTTGCGGATATCTTCACCAAAGGCTTGAATCTGAGTCCATTTGAGAAAATTACAAGCAAGCTAGGATTGTACGATATATACATTCCTAGCTTGAGGGGAAGTGTTATAATATAACAGCTAGTTTTCAAATAGTTAAGAATAGTGGCATGTAATTAATAGACTAGAAGATAATGGTTGTAATTAAATAGAATAGAAAATAGTGCAACGGCTAGTTTTTTTTTATTTCTTTTATAAATAGAGATACATGTAAAGCTGAAAATAAGTTTGCAATAATGATTTGCTTTCTTAAATCTCTCTTATCTTCATCTTACAAAAATAACAGTAATGATTGAGTCGTTATAATTTTTCTTCAAAAATTAAGCACTATTTAGAACTTGCAAGAACTTAAACGCAAATATTGCAAGTGAAACCAGGAAAGGAAAACCATTCAAACACTTTACATATTTCAGTCAACACACGATACCATAAAAAGACAACATAGGGAGATGAAATTACGTAAGAAATTATATAAAAAAATAAAACGAGGATCTTTAACGAAATTCAGAATAATTAATATTGCTTTTAGAGTGAGGCTAGGTACTTCAGCTAGTGTACTATGACTAGTGTACTACGGCTCAATATGGTACTTTTTAAAATTCTAACGGTCGATCCGAACCGTTCAATGTGATATCCATATGAATATATACTTGCAAACTAAATTTTATATTTTTTCAAATTTTTTACTATTTTTTTAGATAGGTAGAATTTTCAGTGTTTTATACAAATTCTGGACCATCAAAATTCTACCTATCTAAAAAAATAGTAAAAAAATTTGAAAAAATATCAAATTTAGTTTGCAAGTACATATTCATATGGATATCACATTGAACGGTTCGGATCGACCGTTAGGATTTTAAAAAATACCATATTGAGCCGTAGTACACTAGCCGAAGTACCATAGCCTCACTCTTGCTTTTATATATTATTTTAGTCTAGTAATCGTCTTTGTAATTAAAGTTCAATGGATTATGAGAACCACGCTTAGTCTGGTGACAATTCTTTTGTAAGAAAGATCCCAGACTTAAAATCTATCACTCGCTGAATTTTATGAAATATGGAGGAGCTTGACCTCTTTCTTTCCTTATGTACTCAAGACTTTTTATTTAAGACTATCATGCATCTGCTTTGATAATACAATGGAATACAAATTTCCAAACAACTTCAGACATCCATTCGAGCTGTTTCTTTCATGTGCACTCCTTGACCCTTCTTTAAAAAAAAAGAAAAAGGTTATTGTCCATTTCATGTTAATGAAATAGTTAAAGTTACAACAGCATTAAAATCCAACCAAAGCTATGATGCTATCAGTATTAGAATCCAACCAAAACTAAACATAAAAACATACATCATCCATAGCTTGATAATAGCAAGTTCCAAAAGTAAACTAAATTTGTTAATACTAAGCCACTTAACAAAGGGCTAAGACTAATTATATCTAAGTGACAAATTGTGAAGTATTCTTCATATGATACTATGGCAGCTCAGGAGCTACCCCTCCGGTCTCCCTAGGAGGATGGCACACTACCACCTCTTGAGGCATAAACTGATTCAGTAGTATGGCATCTTTTATGATTGGAAGCCAGTCTTCTATTGCAGTTTTGACTTTCTTGCTCATTTTCCTGCCCAATACAAACATAAAGATTTAATCAGTAAAATCAATGATATAGTTGTTTTGATGGTACAAGTATTAAAACATATTTCATTTTTATGTCTCCATATACTTCAACTAACAGCACTAAGTATAATTCAAAAAAACTAGTTTTACCAGTATGTGTGAGTGTGTGTGCATAGGTGACCATATCATCCCAACTACTCCAGTCTTGCATTACCAGTTGACTTTTTTCTAACCAAAACCAATCTTGCTGTGCTAGTGTACATTGGATAAAGAGGTGATAAATAGTTTAATGTGCAATACAGAATTGGCAGCTTTGATCTCCAATCCAACCTTTAGATGCAAGATTTTTGGTTAATATTGTATTATGTGATACTAGCCACATGAATACCCTGATTTTGATTTTGTTGGTACATTTAGTAAACAGTGTATAATATCTAGTAGCTAATGTACAATTTTGGTGCCATAGGTCTGTCCAAAATTTAATTTGAGGGTTAACTCCTGGTTCATATGATACACTAATGTCTCCTATGTGATTGAGTTTGGTCAATGCATTCCAAAAGGAGAGTTAGTATCAGAGTGATTTAACACATACTTATAAATGACTAGAGTTTTCAAACACTACTATAGTTATTATTTTTTAATTTCTACTATCATTCGAGTAAAAGGGAAAAATTCATCTATTTAAGTTGACAAAGTAATTTGTATGCTTTTTTGTAGAAAAGAAAAAAAGAAGAAGAAGAAGTGTCACCTATATAAAATATTTTGCTTTCAAATGTTGTCGCGAGTGTGTATTGTTTTACTTTATAGGTCTAGCAGAATCACAATAGTAATTAATTGTATCTAAAATGTAGTTGAGGCGCTGTACAAAACTTGTCTTCTTAATACAATCGTTAATAGGCAGCCTGCCCAGTGCCTACCGAATTCGTATCCTCTGCATTAACTCAAAAGGGAACATTTTGAGTTAATAAATATTGACCGTCCGATCTACTTTAAAATTCGTGCAAATTAGATCTGCACTAATATTAAAGGGCCCTTATGTTATAGGCACGAGCCGGATTAACTCCGTTTCAAATCAGACGGTTGAAATTCATTAACTCAAAAGATTCCCTTTTGAGTTAATGCAGAGGATACGGATCCGTGCCTACCAACCTTAAAAAAAAATAAAAGATGTTGTCACGAGTGGAGATTGATTTGTGCATTACCGTAGAAGAACTTGACTTGGTCAAACAGTCAAACGAAAGAGATGAAAGGAAGGGCAGCAGGGGCAACAAGCACGGGCAGGCAATCAAACATGAATGTGTAATTAGTGTTCATTCCTGATTGTTGTTTATGACATACTCAGCGGCTGTACAATTTTCAAATTATTTTACTTAAAAGCGGTATATGAAAGAGGGATCCGTATCCTCCCAGGTACCTAACTCAAGCAAATTGAAACGGATGGCCCATATTAATCTTATCTGGACCAAACTCAATCCGGTGCTTATGAAGACGGTAGAGGGTCTGTTTTTAGATTCGTGCCATGTTAAAAGAACTGTCCGATCGTAATTGTCTTCAGTCAGGTAACCTGAGGTGATGTGAATTCACGAAAGAGACTGATCCTGGGTGACCGAGTACAGTGCTCGAGAAAAAAATCCAGCGATCCTGGTACCAGAACATTTATTCGGCAAAAGTAATTAAGCCCCCATAACTCCGAAAACCAAAATATTGACTTGAAGCTGAAACCTATTTAACCCATAAACGAAAGATGGCCCATGGGCCTTTATTTACTTGGAGGAAAAGAAAAACACTAAAGAAAAGATGAGCGGAGAGTACCGACTGGAAAACGAACATAAGATTAACCAATTCTGCTAATGAAGTAGCCCCACCTGTGACCTCTTCCCTCAAATTTAGAGAGAGAAAGGTATAACGTCACCCTCCTGACAGCAAATTCATAATTCTCAAGTAAAAAAAATATGCTGCCCCAAATATCAATATAAATATACACCATCTTTGAAATTGCCAATCACCACCAATCAGTCCTCATAAGAAGCGCCATATTTACAAGCCAATTATTATCCTAACAAAGGATCAACAAAAAACAAAGCCGAGTTATACATTTGTAATAGAAAACATGGATGCTAGACCCGGACCTTCTGTCAGCCAACGCATCTACAACGACATTGTGCCTCCTCATGAATTGACCCAAGGAGATAGAGCTGATACTATCATTATCGATGTCGCAGGCATGTTTTTTCTTTTTTTTGAGAAAATTATATCCGTTTTTTCAATTCTCTATCTTAACTAATATTTGCTCTAACATCTACTTATTTCTGCCTAAAACTTGTGTGCATTTATACAATGTGCTAACTGATTGTCAACAACTATTGAATTAACTTCAATAATCGTAACAAAAACCTTTGTTTGATGCATGCAGGTTTCAAGAAGGAACAGATCAAGGTTCAGATTAATCGCTTGGGCAAACTCATGGTCAATGGGGAATGCCCCTTGGGGGAGAACAAATGGATTCGCTTTCGCAAGGATTTCCAAACCCCTGAAAACTGCAACAAGTCCGAAATCCGTGCCAAATTTGACAACGGACGTGTCTATATCACCTTGCCGAAACTTGTTGTTGATCCAGTACCTCCTCCCCAAGAACAGCCTAGACAGGCAACTGCCCAAGATAAGAAGACTACCGAACCAAAACTCCCCAGTACCGACCAAAATGAACATAGCAAACTAGCCAAGGGTGAGCAGACAGAGGAGAAGAGAAGTGATCCTCCTCCCACTGATGCTAAATACAAAGATAAGGAGGCCGATCAGAGCGATAAAGATTCGAAAAGCTCCAGTGATACCAGTGACTCAAGCAGTGAAGCTGAATCAACTGAAAGGTCAGCAGATCAACAAAAGCTGTCTATGCGGCTCCGGTCATTCAAGCAGAAGGCCTTGGAGAGCATCTATGGATCCAGGAAAGAAATATGCAGTGCCTTTGCTGTTCTTGTCATCTCTGTGGGTGTTGGAATGATTATCAGTTACAAGTTGATTGAGTTCCCTTCGGGTGCATCGGGAGAGAGTACCGACCTAGTACCAATAGTCATGCCATAGAGTATGCGGGCTTCTCCATTTAATCGAGAGATACATGACTGTAGTATACATATGTGGATGGATGTGAATGTAGAATTAAGTAAGCTGTGTAAATGTACTGAAAGAAGTTAATGATTAAATTATGAATTATACACTTCTATTTGAATTCAAGATGTTTTCCGGTCCTTTGGTTGATCATCCTTCCACTTTAATACTTAAATAATCTTCTAGCAATAATTAATTTCTGTTTATCTACAGAAATTCTATTTGTAAGAACTTTGACACAACGCAAGTGAAACTTTATATACTTCGGTCAACACATGATACACTATGGCAACCCTGCAACATAAACAGACAGATCCAAGGAAGAAAAAATTATGTAAGAAATCATATACAAAAATGGAATGAGGACTTCTAATTAATGAACCTGCAAGGATCACAGTGTATACTTTAGTTATTACCTTCAGGTACCATTATAAGAGATTCAGAATAATTCATATTGCAATATGATGACTACGATTAGTCTAGTGGTTAAGATAATTCTTCTCTGTTTGAGAGGTCAGCAAGATTGAATCCAATCTTGCTGGGATTTTTGAAATATGGAGTAACTTGACCTCTTTCTCTCTACAATAAGAAAAAAGTTCAATGGATTATCCAATGTTTTAGTACGGGTGTTCATCGGATCCGGTTTAATTGGTTTTAAATCGAACCGAGAGAGTTCAGTTTAAACGGTTTGGTTTATCCGGTTAAATGGTTCGGTTCGGTTCATTTTTTTCAAACCAGTTTAATAGTTCAGTTCGATTTACAAATTTTAAAACTGGTTAGACCGAACTGACCAAAAATTTAAAACCCATCTCCTGTCCGAACCAAATATTTAAAAAAAATGCAAAAATTATGACATAATGTATATTGCTTGGTTCGGTTTAAAACCGGTTAAACCGAACTAAACACAAAATTTAAATTCATTTTTAATAATTTAAAAAAAAAAAACAAAAAAAATGTTTATTTTTATGATTGATATCCTATTTTGGTTCAACCGATCAAACTGAAATTTACTTCGATTCGGTTCTTATTCTATTTCATTTTGGTTCTGTTTGATTTTTGAAAACCGAATAAAAATTTAATTTGCCTATTTTAATCCGGTTCAGACCAAACCGAACCGATGAACACCTCTAGTATTTAGTTATGTACTTCACTTTTCTATTTAAGACTTAGGGAGCATCTGCTGTGATAAGACTAAATGAAATACAAATTTCGAAAAGACTATGGGACATCCATTATAGCTGTTTTTTCATGCGCACTTCTTAACCCTTCTAAGTCGACAAACTTGTCTGCTTTTTCTAAAAAAAAAATAATAGAACTTTCTATATAAAATATTTTGCTGTCAAATGTTTACAGGGGCACATCTTTTCTCAATAAAAGTTATGTCGATGCTGATGACTAAATTAAGCACATTTGATAAATATAATTGTAATTTATTTTGTCTACCCAAAATTATTTTAAATTAATGATGTGAAACCCTGACAATGTCAGAACAGGAGAACTAACTCTCTTTTTTGGGAACAAGCAAATATATCGAATGTTTGGGGTAAAAGTGCTAATAAACAAGAATCCATTCTTTCAAAAGCTGGATTAAACTAAATATTATTATTTTTAAACCGCCAAAATAAATTAGTGTAGAAAGTTTAATTGCGCAATAGGGAAACATAGTAACGGGGGAAACTATTTAGGAAAGAAATAATCCAGCTCTTGGAAAAGAGTGAATGCTAGAAAAGGTAGATCCACTCAGAGAAGCCTTTCAAAGGATCCCCTCAACTTTAGGAAAGAAACAAAGAATAATTCTCTTTCCAAGTAACAGACTCTGCTATAACTCTAGTTTTCTTCTCGTTATATATATCGTTCAATCCTTCAAGGTCTTCACTCAAGTTCTTTTATTGCACCAGTAGTTCATATTTGATACATCATTTCCAAATCCGAAAGAGAAAAGAAGAAAAATTGCACAAATGGCATTCCAAAACTCTGCCTCTCACATGTATTCAGACATTGACCCGCGTTGTCAGTGGGTCCAAGGGGAGGAATTCAACACATTGCTTGTTGATGTCTCAGGTAATGTATACTGCTAGATTTCTCAACTAAACAACCAGAAAACAAATCATTACATGCTATTTGGTTTGTAACAGGTACCAGCCGTTTGGTACCATGTAGAATTTCTATGGTTAAAATGAGAAATCAGTGGGTTATATCCCACTTGTATCAAAAAGAAAAAAAGAAATCATTTTTTTTATTCACAACAAAAAAAATCATTGCATGTTGCTTTGGGTGTATATGAAAAGTCTCTTAATGCAGGGTTCAAGAAGGAAGAACTGAAGGACTCAAGTTGATGCATCAAGGAACCTGAAGATTAGTGGAGAGCGCAACCTTGAAGGGAACAACAAGTGCCGTTTCCAGAAGAGCTTTCAACTGCCCAAGGAGTGTGACAGCAGCAAGATCAGAGCGAAAATTGATAATGGTGTTCTTTATGTAATGGTACCCCAACCCTCTGCCTTGGATCAAACACCTAGTCAAGATGGTAACACTACCACCACCACAACAAAAACAGGCAAACAACCAGCAAATGAAAGCAAGGAAACCTCATTCAAAGAGAACGAGGACTATTCGCAAGAAGGCGAAGAAATGCAACCACTGTGTAACCATGAGACGGTGGCATTGGGTGTTGCAAGAAATTTATTAAAGCAAAAGCTTGTGATCCTGAATGTTGTTATTGCTGCCATACTCTTAGTACTTGTTCTTTTCAGAAGATACAAGTTAGCAGATGGGGACAATATCGGTGATCACAACATCGAGACACTAAATTAGTCCTTCGATACTAAAATTGCTATGATTAAGCAAAACACATGATGACAATAATTATGTACATAAAGGAATTAAAGAAGAAGGATATATGCTGCACGATTGCTCTAGATTAATTCATGTGTGTGTTTGTGTGTGTATGTGTGTGTGTGAGAGAGAGAGAGAGAGTAATTAATATTAATACATGCTTGGTAGCCACTACCAAGTTTTTTAAGAGAGAGAGATCGAACATCTCACTTGGCAGCCGCTGCCAAGATTTTCAAAAAAAAGAGAGAGATCGAACATCAGCTCATTTTAAAACCCAATCAAAAAAGAATTTGCAATAAAACCATCTTGTGTGCTGAATTACCATTTACAATCAGTGCATAATGCCACTTGTATACCACAGGACAAGCTCAAATCAGACAGAATGCACAAAACACTCATAACGGAGGAGAGAAATTTTAAATTCTAATGCAATACCAAGAACAAGTTCAACATTTCAATGCAAGACGAGTATCTTTCAAGCACCAACTATTTTTTAAGAGTTGATTTGACGAGCATAACAACTCAAAAACTAGTAATTTCACCCCCTTCTTTGATATCATCGGATTGCACCAAGTAGATTGGCACCACCAAGCTTAGCTCCTTCTAATTGCTGCCATCACAAGATAAAGTAATATGTTCGTCAGAACAAGAGCTGCCAAGAAACTAAGAGGTAAGACCTAATTATTGTAAAATAAGTATTAGGTCATAAAACTCACAGTTTCACGTAAATCTACTTCACGGAGGTAGGCTCTTTGAAGATTTGCCCCTTGTAAGTTTGTACCGATCAACTTGGCACCCTGTGTATCAAACAATTAATTTCAGCAATGATTTCACAAATCACCAGCCAAAGACAATAAACAAAAATAAATGACATGAAAATAAGATACTGCGAAGGGCATGAAAAGCAAGGGAGACTAACGTCAATAATGTTGTTGACATATGAAGGGCAAAAAAGGAATATTTAGAACATTGAAATTTACAAGGAAAAACTAAATAAATAAATGAGCTACTTTGCCACATAGCAGATTGTATCTGCATTTCTAGAAGGAACTATAGAAAATACCTTGAGATTGGCTCCTTCAAGATTAGCTCCTGTGAGGTTGGCACCTGATAGGTCAGCACCCTGAAAAAAAATTATGCCTGATAATTTAACACTCTTCAAACTAATACAGGTAACGACTTATGGAAAAAAAGGATTAGGCAACATAAAAATAAACTTTTTTAGAATAATAACAAGAAAACAAGCACTGACCTGCAAATGTGCTGAACGAAGATCTGCTTCGCAAAAGCTACAGCCAACTAAACGTGCATCTGTATAAACAAACAAAATTTAATATTTAAGTACGGATCTTTTTCAAACTGACCGCATTGATTGACAATACTTGGCTATCTGCAAAGAAACATTCAACATTTCAGCTTTGCAAGTAACACGTGGAATTTTGGGTGTGTTATTTGCAAACACAATTCAACCATTAGGAATTCTAGATCCAGGTTAGATGAATGTACTAATTGCTACATTACAGCAAATTCCTTTATAGTAATTGAAACAAATTGTTAACAATGAGCTCAAGAAAACTTATAAGATAGCTACATTCTGGTATCTACCTTGTGTTCATTTATTTTGGTTCAGTTTATGCATCGAGAAAAAAACTTCATTTAGTTATAATGGTTGGCTGCTAGTAGCAATGTTCTCAAAATATTGGAATCTAGTTATAAACAAGACAAATATTAGGTGTTTTGCAAATGCAATAAAGATTTGGTGCACTATGAAAGAAAAGCTCCTTCTGGTGCTTGTAAAAGTAACAAAAGAAACAATGAAAAAAGAGAGAAAAAAAAAAGGTAAATGAGGAGAAAGTAACCTTGGAGATTAGCACTCTGTAGTTTAGCTCTATCCAATGTGGATTCACAAAGGTTCGCTCCTATAAACTCGCATCTGCAATCCATTAAAAAGAGTTAATAATACTATTCAGAACATGGAAGTATGAAAAATGTACAAGAAAATGAAATGTCAGTTTGTGCAAAGGTCTTACTCACGCAGAATTGCATCTTCAAAATTTGAACCAATAGCCACTGCATCCTATTATCAATATTAAGAAAACATCATTTAAAGTTAAATATATATCAAAAGATCTTGTGACACTCTCTAATGTAGCGATATCCATGTAATCGTTGAGTGACAGCGACCATACCCCAAACTTAGCTTTATGAAGGTTTGCCCATGAGAAGACAGTTTTGTTAAGGTATGCAAATGAAAATTCCACGGAAGATAGATCCTGCCAAGAAGGAGAGGAGCAGTCATATCTCCAAACTTAAAAATTTCACTTCATTTGAGAAAATCTTTTGCTCAATATCTAAATTGGATACTTACAAGCTTTGACAAATTAAGCTGAGAAAAATTAACACCGCGAAATCGAAGCCTTTCAAACTGTATGTATTTTATAACATCTCTCCGCGTCAGCTCGGGCCCATTGTCATCTTCCTTCCTCTTGATAATTTCTTGTATGTAGTCAATTAATCCCTTCAAAGCAAAATCAAAAGCAAAACTAAGTATCCTAGAAAACAAAGTAATCTCTTTTTTCTTGATGCATATTACACAATAATTTTGTACATCCTAATAACACTTAATATGTCCAATATTTGCAAAACCTTTTTAGGCACAATGCATACATGGTGACTAAATCTTCATATCAGCCTGATAAAAGTCATTGTTATCTTAAATGTTGAAATGTTTGCACCTATATAAAAAAAGTCATCGGTCTTTCCTAAAACTGATACAAAATTAAAAAATAACTAATTCCAATAAACTAGTTACAAAGCAATTTTTTCAAGTTAACATGAACAACTCGAGGGTAATTCAGTCACTTCTTGGTATTTAACTTTTTTTTAGACTCAAGATAGTTAGAAGTTATTGCAAACAACTCAAAACATCTCAATGTTAGTTCTTTAATCAGAAACACTAAAATGCAGGGTGTATTTCGAAAATCCAAAATAAATAAATAAAATAGCAAAAAGAAAGAAAAAAAAAACACAGTGGAGGAAATAAGAAAGATACAAGCATCTGATAGTATTCAGCTTCGCGCAGCAACTCCTGATAATGTGAATCATGGAGAGAGGGAAGCACACCATCTCTCAACCAATTCAAAATATATCTGAAATGCTCCCCATCCCGGTCTATAAACACCGTTCCCTGCCAATAATTAACTCAATCATTCTATTTGGTGTAAAGAGTTGAGGTGGAAAAAAAAGGCAGAGGAAGTAGAGTACTAACAGTATCTGAATCTCGGCTAACAGTGTGCCTTCCACTGAACATAGCTGCCAGCATTGATTCAGGTTCACGCAGTGTAAGTGTATCCACTGTCGTAGCATATGTTCTACCTCCTGTCAATTCAAACTCTTAATCAATTATTTCATAAATCTACATTGGGTAGGCTAAAATTCAAATTCAAGTCAATACTATGCAATTTGATCCACAGTTTGTAACAAGTTTTCATGCTACAACTCTAGATGTAAGCACATCAAACAAATGAAACAGGTACAAGTAAATTATATAAATTATCCTACTCCTAAACTCTAATGAGATTGAGACGCTGAGTGTATGACGAATTTCAATTGCCCTTGATAGATAGAAAACAAAGATGGAGAAGAAAGGGGAAGAAACACACCAATGTTGAGCAGGACAGGAGCAGTCGACCCCATGTTTGATCTCTTCGCAAACCTTTCTTGATCCTAAACAAGAAGCCGAGCGCTCTCCCCCTGTTCTCCCCTCAGTCAAGAATCAAGAACATAGCTGTGCAAGAAAACAACTCTAGTTAGAATTTCAGCACATGCAGCTCTATACAAAACAAATCTCGAAACAGAAGGGCGGAGGTGACCTGAAACAAAAAGACGAAGATGTTGCCGACTTGTTCGGAGAATGATGCCGCTCCTCTTCTCAGGCCACGGTAAGGAAGAGCAGCAACGTATTTTCGTTCCACCAATTCTAATTCTCGTCAAATCTCTACTATTTCACGAGATTTCAGCGAGCGCTTTTTTCCCGTCGAATCCTGTCAATTGGAATCCTCTCGCCTCTTTTCTTTCCTTCTTTCCGATCAACAACTTTGAGTTCTGCCTCTTTTCTTCTTTAATTTTATTGCCAATATTTTCTTGTCCTTCTTGGGTAAGTATCTTATCGGGGACTGAAGTTTGAGTCGGATCCATCTAATTTGGATCGGATTTGAATAATGATCCGAAAAAACCCCTTTCAGCGGGTTTCCGTTCAGATTTCACTGTTGTAACCTTGTAGGGGTGTAAACAGCGCGAATTAGGAGCGGATAATATGCTAATACTGTTGTAAATTAAATAAAGTTACGACAAAAGTAAAATAATAATAAGAAAAATATAAAGAGAGAAATAGTATAATTGTTATTATCTCTTTTTGTGTTTTTTTATGTATCATATATATTTACAAAGTCTCCATTTATATGCTAAAAATTGTACATAAAAAGTAACTAGTATCGTGCCCGTGCGTTGCAACGGAATATATGATAAGATAACAAAAATAAATTCTCATACAAAATGACAAATTTTTCATAAAAAAAATAAAATTAGAAATATATTCTAGATTTATCACAGTAATATGTATAGAAATAAGGAAGTAGATAAATGAGGAAGTAAACAAAAAAATGATTTGCATTGTGATCTGCCGTATAGAAATTTCAATTGGAGAGGGAGAAATAAGGAAACAAATAAATAAGGAAACGGAGAATTATATCGCTAAATTTTAGAGTCTGTTTCATTTTAATTATAACGCATCGTGTGACGGTATGTGTGGCGAGTATGTTTGTAGCTAAATTTAAACTTCTACACATAAAACAGATGCATTTAATCAAAAGAATATAGATTATGTAATTGGAGAGCTGAGATTAAATCTAAAAATTAATCTTTCAATCGTAGCCGTTGGCGGATCGGATACCCAATGTGCTTAATAATGGAATGGAGATATCAATTAATTCCAAAATAAATAGATAGTGGAAGTAGTGGGAATAAATGAATAGTGGAGATATGAAAATGTTTGAACATCCACATAAATCATATTAAATATCAAATTCATATCCATATTGCAATGAATGGATACGAATACGAATATAAATAGTAAACGAATGTCAAAATATAAAACGAATATGGAATGGATAATCCACGAATACGGATACGAAACGAATAATTGTCAGATAATTAAGTCATATGAATTTTAAATAGAAATACTAATTGAAATTTTTAAATATGTAAAACAATGAATATGATCAAAAGATATGAACGATCCGATCTAATTAAATCTTCAATAAAATTGCTGTTGTTTAAAGAGTTACATCTCTGTAATTTGTAAAAATGAATACCTACTTACCTAGGCAAAATGAAAATTTGAGCTAAGATTTAATGACAATTATTTAACTTGAGTACATGCATTGTGCCTATAAGAAAAGAAAAAAAGTTTTTCAATGATTAGAATTTAAATTCATGATGTATTATTGAAGGATACTACACGAATTGCATCAAATATGAAAGTTAAGATATGTAATTATGTATATTGCATGAGATAGGAGTAGGTCGATGGGCATCGGACCTACATTTAGGTTCAATTAGCTCCATCACCGTACGATTAGCATCAAAATCTATGTGCACGAAAATTAATACATACTTGCACGGATTTTGATGCATATCACACAAATCTTGATACAGATCGGATGGTCATCACACCCATCGAACCAAGAGTACGTATCCTCTGAGATATCTCAACTTTTGCGTGACTGATGTGTCCGGTTCCTATTTGGGGATAGCGCAGGGGCCAGTATTATTTTTGCTTTGAGATTCGTGTAGAACGTATTTGAATGGTTGACATTTTCCATAAAGTCAAGCAAAGTTTGAGATATCTCAGAGGATGCGAATTTTCGAACCAAGGTAGGTCCGATGGGCATCGGACCTACTCTGATGGCATATTGCATATATGCACATAAAATCTTATTTTCTGAATTTCAATCATTTTTATTTCTTCAAGTGGATTGGGACATGTTGTTAATATTAATTACATTATTACCGAATAATAATTTGAAGGTTTTCGTTTATTATTTTTGTAGGCATCAATTTAAGAAATGTTTAAAATATTGTTTGTCCAGCAGATAATTAAATAACAATAAAATTAGTGACGATTCAGAAATGTATTCACTACATAAATACACAAAAAAGTCAGAGGAGGACAAACAACCAGCGCACCACTGAAAATAAAATTGAGTCTAACTTGATTTTCTTTTTATTTATTTATACTAATTAAGAAAAAAAATCACATTTCATAAAAAAATTCATTTGAACGGATTAAAAAAAACATTATTGTAATTAGTCCTAATCTCATTAGTTCTCACTGAAGTTTAATCATCACAACATACTCTTAGGGCATGTTCGGCACAGTTACTGTGTGCGTGGGAAAAAAAAAATTCAGTTTGAGGTTGTATTTTCTGTCCCACGAGCACAATAATTGACAATTCAAAAATTATCGGTTCCCAAATCCATTTATGTTCCGTATTGCACACCAAACAGGCCCTTGACGGATCAAGTAACAACACGTTACAGAGGAGATTTGAAAGCAGGAGATCAACAATGAATCCATTACGGCCCCTGTACAAAGAAATTAGGACCTTTTATTTTTTTTTCTCCGTGGTACTTGTATCCCCATATTTATTCATCTCTCTTCTTTGTAAATTTATGTCCTTTTTTCTTTGGTTTAATAAAATTTCTCAGACAAAAAATTAATAAAATCGTATGATAGTTTGTCTTTAATTTCTAATAAAAATTGGGCCATAAAAGTTGTAAACCAAAACGCGTCAAACAACTGGTCGGATAATTAGTTAAACCTAAAGAAATTTTTGGTGGTTGCTCATTCCACTGAAAGTAAAATCTTTTATCAGAATCAGAGCTAAAAGGAAAATAGTGACAAAGAATTTTCTTACAGAAACAACAATTTTTTGCTGCTTATGTAATATAACTTGTCAGAAAATACGGGCTAATAAAATTTATATCAGAGATTCCACATTTTTTAAATAAATTATAGAGAGCCCGTATTTTGAGATAGCTGAAATTTGATGCACAAGCATAATAGACTCTGTAGCACAGGACACGAGATGCTTAGTCATCTCTATAAAATAAAATAAAAATTATATATATTGAAATTTAATTGTATTTTTATTTTTTGAAGTTCTTATATAGTTCAATATAGTTCAGCCTCCTCTTCTCGGATTAGGGGTGTAAACGGATATGGATATCCGGACGGATATCCTCTCCGAATCCGCTTATTATCCGTATCCGGATTTAAACGGATACGGATATCACGGATACGGATACGGATAATTTTTGCATAGGAAAATTTGATGCAGATACGGATACGGATAATTTTTTGAAAGATATAAACGGAGCGGATATCCGCACTATCCGGATCCGAAATTTCAACTTCTCCGCTTCGCTGTAACTTGACTTTCAGCGGTTAATATTCCCTAACTCCTCTCTATTCCTATATCTTCTCCATTTCTTTACATTTTTTTTAATTTACTTTTGTTTTTAATTGTTTTAATTTTTTTAATTTAGTATTTGTACTTAAAGTTCATATGACTCAATTATCCGTGGATTATCCGCTCCGTATTCGTATCCGTTTAAGACGGATTTGGTTTTGAATTTTGATATCTGTTTACTATCCGTATCCGTATCCGTATCCGCTCATTGAAAAACGGATACGGATTTGGTATCGGCATTATCCGCTCCGAATCCGCTCCGTTTACACCCCTATCTCGGATCGACCAGTATTTTTAATAGTATTTCACGGTGGGACCACTATTTTTATGGTTTGAGATTTTCTTTCAGCCACTTTGAGATTCAAACTAGCGCAGGGACAGTATTATTTGCGCTTTGAAATTCAAGGAAAGTTAAAAGAATGATCTAGATCCACTAATTAAGGAATCATTCTAAAAGATTTTCTTATGCGGTATCCTACGAAATACGAATCCCCCTCCCCCTTCCCCTCCCTCCATAAAGCATTACATGTCAATTTGTAATCTAGTGGTTAGAATTTCAATTTGTTATTATCAAATCATGTATATATATTTTAAATTTTAACCTCCTCCCCTCTTCTAAATTTTCTAATTCAGACTTTGAATAGATCAGATTTATGATGAACCCAGCGAAGAATTCATCCAACTT
The DNA here is from genome assembly GCA_025461125.1 of Carex kokanica. Classification (NCBI taxonomy): domain Eukaryota; kingdom Viridiplantae; phylum Streptophyta; class Magnoliopsida; order Poales; family Cyperaceae; genus Carex; species Carex kokanica. Next base: position 794,438 of record JAJGRX010000347.1, read on the forward strand.
TCGTGGCTGGTCACCAGTAGTTAGCTAAATATTTAGGAGATCATATGACAATAATAGAGGGCCCTTAAATTCTAATTCTAATAGTAATTGTATTATTTATTCTCTGAAAATTCGGAGAAATTTAATACAAAATGTTAAATTTGTATATATAGGCTGAATATCAGTGTTCTAAATAGCGCGCTATAGCGTTTTTGGACCTCAAACGCTACGCTATGACATCAAAATGCGCTATTTACGCTACAGCCGCTATAGCGCTATAGCGGTCCGCTATTTGCGCTATACAATATGGATTTTTTTTTTTTAAGCAATTTATATGGGTTTTAAATAAAGATAAAAAAAAAATTCAAACCGAAATTGAATTTGTTGCTACTTGCTACAGATAAATCAATTTGAAATTGGGAATATAAATTGAAATTTGAATAGAAAAAAAAAATAGATTATGTCATGAATCATGATGCTTAAGATATTTTAATAGAAAAAAATCGATAGTTTATGATATTAATATGGATATTTTGAACCGCAATTTGGACTTTGTACGGGTTCAATATGAATATTATAATTTCTTAATTACTTTGGTGTTATTTATTGTTCTATGAGACTTTAGATAATGTTGATATTTAGTACAAATATTGAATATACGAAATGTAAAAAAAAAAACGCTATTTGGAATAGCTTCCGCTATAGCGACGCTATTCGCTATATATAGCTTTTTTTTTAGCCTTCCCGCTACGACGCTATAAACGCTATTTAGAACCTTGCTGAATATGTAACACGAAAAGAAAAACATACATTTCCAAATTTATGCCTGTGTTAATTAATTAATTATCTGAATTCGTCATGGACAAAATGACTCGGAATTTAATCAATTTATCATTCAAATATAATACCAAGCAATTAATTGAGCTGTCTTTAAGGAAACTTATTTGTCAATAACTAGTTATGTGTTTGCATTCAATATTGTTTTGTCAATATCAAAATAATACATAAAAAGTAGACTAATTTTGATTAGAGGAAAAAAAAAGATTCACTTCATCCATTTTTCTGATCAATTTTGATTTTTTTTTTTCAACGGTATGTGAAAAGTCTTGCGAATAAAAATTTATGAATATTTTTTACTCGATTTCTCTTTCAAATAAAATTAATGATGAAATACTTTTAAGTTATATTTGCGACGTTTTTTTATCTTCTTGATATGTTATTTATTAAAAAACTTGATATCTTGTGTTTAAAGACTTCATATGCTAGGTTTAAAGACTTGATATGATAAGTATAAAAACTGCATTTTGAATTTTTTAAAAACTTGCACTTAAACTTTTAAAAAACTTGATATATTATGTTTGAAGACTTTATATGATAGATATAAGGACTTGATATGTTAGGTATAAAGCCTTACAGTGATTAATAAAAATTTAAAATTAATTAGTTACCAATATTTTACACTACTTTGATACAGAGCATTTATGAAAGATTCTAATTCAAATTAAGGCACATCTAGAGTCATTATTAAGTCTTCATAAAGAATTGATATGTCCAGTATTTACAAACTTTATATGTTTGGTATAAAAGCATACTTACCCGCGTAGATTTAAAGACTTGTATGCGTCAATTAGCATCAGGCCACTAACTATAAATGCACTAGTGACATTTTAGAATATGGTCCTGATCAAAAGTCGTTAGTTGGAAAATTTCACCGAGGTTTGAGTTTGGGGCAGTTATCACGTCGCTAATATTTAACCACTTGTTTTTAATTTTAATTGATTATTAGTTATTTTTTATAGTTATGGTAGCTACTATGCATTAACAACTTCATTTCCGATTCATACTGATCTATGCTGAAATCAGGCCTGTCAAACAATTGGATCCGTATCCTCTGCATTAACTCAAAAGGAATCTTTTGAGTTAACAAATTTCAACCGTCTGATTTTAAACGGAGCTAATCCGGCTAGTGTCTATAACATAGGGGTCCTTTAATATTAGTGCAGATCTAGTTCACACGAATCTTAAAACAGATCGGACAGTCCAGATTCATTAAAAGATTCTATTTTGAGTTAATGCAGAGGATATGAATTCCAAACAATTGCGGGTCTCTCACATTTGGGCTTAACGATGGTTCCTTCCTTCAGAGCTTTATTGATGGGCTACGACGACTTGATTTTAATGCACGAAAATCATTCTTCGTTTTCCTTTCTTCTTTTTTCTTTTTTTTTTTTTTTTCCTTTTTCTTTACCAAATTTAACCTTTCTTCTGAGTTGTGATTTCGCCCAAATAGAAAATGAGCCGTCAAGGCGTCATTGCGTCAACCAAGCGGTTTGAGTTTATCCATTTTTAACTTCCCTTCATTTTATTCGGCATTTAAACAATTTGAATAAAATAGGCAGCAACGTGCAGATGGCCATCAATGAGAGGAAGGCACGTGCATAGAATTGGCTACGTGTCTAGTTCAGAAGCAGCACACACCTACATATATATTTTCTTTTTATTTGTATTGGCAATAAACTGCTCACTTCCTCAAGCACGAGGAGAGCACCGCACTCTTTTTCGTACAATGGCATCTATCGGCGAAGGCGAAAGGCGGCCAACAAGTTTCTCTCCTCCATTGCCGACTCTTTGCTTCACCGCTGTGCCCAGTATTTCTCTCTCCTCTCTCTCTCTCTCTCTCTCCTCTCTCTCACACACACACACGCATGCATGCACGCCCGCACGCACAGACTCTGGATCTTAGATTCACCATTGTTATTGCGTGGATTCACCCTTGTTATGGCTAGTATGACATCAGGTTATTTTGCGTATATATCAAACTGTATATACAAAATCTAGCGAATTGACTTCAAACAACGAATCCAAACCGATCTACTTCATTATTGTGAGTTTACATACAAATTTATTAATTTTTTGAATTTAATTATTATAAGTCAAGCGGTCAAATGGAAAAATGTAAGAGTTTTTAAGTTAATTTTAATTTATTTATTTTCAACATTTTTGACTGACTTCGAATCCAAACCGATCTACTTCATTACTGTGAGTTTACATACAAATTTATTAATTTTTTTGAATTTAATTATTATAAGTCAAGCGGTCAATGTGAAAAATGTGAGAGCTTTTAAGTTAATTTTAATAAATTTATTTTTCAACATTTTTGACTGATTTCGAATCCAAACCGATCTACTCATTATTGTTTCATTATTGTGAGTTTACATACAAATTTATTAATTTTTTGAATTTAATTATTATAAGTCAAGCGGTCAAATGTGAAAAATGTGAGAGTTTTTAAGTTAATTTTAATAAATTTATTTTTCAACATTTTTGACTGACTTGGTACTAAAATATTTAAAAAAATATATATAAAATTTGTATGTAAACACATCACTTATATATTAAATCGGTTTGAACGGTTTAGATTCGTCATTTGAAATCTATCCAATAAATTTTTGAGTTAGTGTCATATGACACCGATATCATACTAGCCAGACTCATTAATTAATGTGTTGATGATGATAGTTAGAAGTTAGAAGGGCATTGCATAAGTACAGATCTTGAGCTTTTTGTCACACAAAAAAACAAAAAGAAAAAAGTAGAGAAAATAGTCATGAGTGTTGGTTCCATATATAATTAGTTCTATGTAATTAAGGTTTCCCGTGCTTAGAATTTGTCTCATATTTTGGAATTTGGCACCTTATCAATTAGTTCTGGCAACTTACTTCACAGAATAACATGGTGATTATTAGTGTATTACCGAATCATATCTTTTTTGCCTTCTTTTGCTTTGGTTTGCTTCTGTTTGGCGTTAATTACTGAATTGGTTTTATTATATTGTACCACTGATTCAATTATAGAAAACCTGTTTTAGAGCATTGTTGGTGGGTGAACACAAGCTGATTTTGCAAGCTAACATGCTCGTGAAATTGTACCATGCCAAAGCGGCCATCCATAGTCCCATAATAGGAACCTGGTTCTGTAACTTCTGGTCACATAGGCCTTATGCTCAAATTAATTAGGAGTAGATTTCATATCGAATATAACTAATTGAAAAGGTTGTTCTTTTGAAGGGCACTGAACACAAAACCAGAATCTCTGGTCAAGGAGTTTGAGTCTGGACTGAAGCCTGGGGTAGATAATTACTCTAGAAGGCTAGTTGAATTTTCTAGCTTAAAAGCACTTGAGCCCTTATCATGTAACCTCTCTGAAAAGATTAACAATGGAGAGTTCAGCCGGTTTACTTATGATATGATGCTTGCATGGGAGAAACCCACTCCTCTTCCTGATAAACATCGCACTACGGTAAACAACCTTTTGATCTTGTGTATGGGATCTAATTTCCTCATATTTTGTGTAATATCCAAAATTGAATGATAATTTTTTTTTGACTTAATGATCATTCAAACTCTGTGAAATCTAAGATGGATGAGAAGGGATAGAGATCCCATGGGTTCCGACCTGGTATAGGATCCTATTAAGTATTAATTACCCGATACAGATGGAAGCCGCTTTGAAAGCTTAGTTATTGCTAATAATATCTAGTATTCTTAGTTAACACAAATACAAAGAAAAATATATATAAAAAATCACTTCTGTTTCAGAAATAGTCGGCCCAACTACTGAAATCTTGCTGTTGCGATTCTGGGAAATTCACATTGATATGTTTAGTTCTTACGGCATAGATGTATAATTAATTACTATATTTAGTTTATCGAAATTCTAACGAACTTTTATTTCAATTCCAGGCTAAATTCAAACATTTCAGATAAGCTACTGAGTCGAGCAACTCACATATAGCACTTTGTTACTAATTTATATTTGTGAAAACTACATGTTTAGTAATCAGAGGATTGTATTACATACAGGAGCGCATTGCAAAGGAAAGTGAAGATAAAATTGATTCTGTTGTTCCAGTAAATGAGAATCAGAAGGATGACAGTGACGACGATGATGTCTCCTTGTTCTACTCTGACATCATGCCGCTCCTTGTAAGCAACTCAAGTGACTAATAATTGTTAAAACTATTTTTTCTCTCATCCGACCAGATATATAGTGTATTATTTCGCTTTCTTATTGTATATAAGCCTGACAATTTTTTTTTAATAGGTGAGTGAAGAGGCAAGTGTTGGAGAGGATGCATATGTTTGGTTTGGATCCCTCTTTCCATTGGCCTCAGACATAGTCAATGCACGTTTTACTTTTGAAACCTTGACAGCTGCCACTGCAAACAGGCTCCATTACCCAGCTTATGACCGATTTATCAAAGAAATGGACAAGTTCGTTCCCTTTTCTTCCTGGTTATCTTTTTTCTTTCCCCGACTAGTCTAAATTCTTCAAGCAATGTCTTCTTTTACTTTATTTGAGTCAGGACATTGTTTTCAATGCATCAGGTATATTGACTATCTACAGAAACAAGCTAAACCGACAGAAATAGAACTAGCAGATGATGAGTTTATCTTGCATGTTGAAGGAAGTGCTCAGACTCAGAAAGTGGTGCGACATATCGGTGCATCAAGCTGGCCAGGTTCTCTTCTATATCCTATTTTTTTTCAATGTGTATATTATTTTTAACAGAATTTGTCAGGATTCAGGAGACTATTGGTAAATGAAAACTAATACGGGCTGTTGCTTTTGTGCATGTTCAGGTAGGCTGACATTAACAAATAAGGCACTCTACTTTGAAGCATCGGGGGTCATGTCATACGAACCTGCCTTGAATATTAATCTTTGGAGAACTGATGTAGATCATCAGGTGAAGGCAGCTTCGACTGGGCCTTGGGGCGCTCCTTTGTTTGACAAAGCCATTTCGTACCAATCTACTGAAATGTAATATTTTTTTATTACTGAATGCCAATGTGGACTTTGTTTAGTAGTTTTTTTTGAAACAAAAATGATGTTACTGGAATGCAGATCAGAGCCTCTGATTATAGAGTTTCCAGAGTTGACGGGTTCGACAAGGCGTGACCTATGGCTTGCCTTAATAAAGGAGGTGATTTACTTCACCGATTTATTTCAATGTACAACTTCTCAGAATCTCCTCTACAGTCTTCAGAGATGCACTCCCGAGCCATATGGGAGTTATAAGGCTTCATGCAGCAAGAGAGATGCTAAAAATGTCGCCACCTCCTCCAAATAGTTTCCTTATATTTGCTCTGTATGATGATGTGCCAAAAGGGGATTATGTACTAGAAGAGCTAGCTAACAGCTTAAGACAGACTTCTATGATTACCCCTTATGGTGCAACTGATGTGTTGAAAAGATTAGATCTTGTTTCGCATCCCTTTGAATCTAGTTCTCAAGAGAAAGTACAAGTACTGGAGGAAGAGCAGAGAAACCAAGCAGAGTCACTGGACTCAACAGTTGGTCAGATTAAAGATGAAGCAATAGAAGTTGGCATTGCCAAAGCTGCAGTGCATGAGGTCAAGATGAAGGAATCGCAGATAGCCTTCTCGTTCTTGTCGTGAGTATCAATTTTATAGTCTCTCTCTCACCAAAAAAAAAATTGGCAGAGGTTGCTTTGGCATTAGAAATAATTTAGAAGATTAACATATGTCGATGTCAGACATATAACATCAACCAAACAATGTACAACATCAAATATATCTAGTACAGAGCAATCTTCCAGCTATAAATCAGGGACTTGCATCAAACTATCTCTCTAACTAGAGTATTTAATTAATTATTTACTCTTTCTAAGTATTGAGTGTAAGTTAATTGTTAGTTTTTCGTTCATTTTCTCCTAACCAGTGTCCTAGCAAATTTTTATTCTAAAAGCACCTAAGCATTAATTGTGGTTGGAGTATTCATATTGTTAAAGGTAAAACACTAAATTATTTGCTAAAATTTTATATGTAGAATCTTCTTCGCCCGTTCAGGATCATCCTATCATGGCTTCAGAGATTAGTCTCATGGGAAAGACCAGCAAGAACCAGCTTTCTCCTCGTCATAACCCTAGTGACCATATACATGTACTTGGTTCTCCTTATATATTATGTCGACTTCATTTCTATATTTCCTGGTTTCTTTTTTCAATTTTAAAGTAACATATTTGTTTGGGGTTATTGAAACAGAGAAGGGGTTGGCTATGCACTGTCCGCATTATTGGCGGGTATAGCAGGAGCAATTATTTGGTCTAAAAGGAAAAATATTGGAGAGAGATATTCGGAAGTAGTGATTGATACTTCATCAGATAAATCAACAATGGAGAGTGTAGTGAAGCACAACAGGCCCTGAAAGGATTGCACAAAATTGTGACGGCGGTGAACATTACAATTCTGAAAATATGGTCCCTTTTCACATCAAGGTCCACAAAGGTTGGTTAATCGGTTAAGTTGACATTTCCACATTTACTCAGATGATAAAGCACAGAAAGAAAAACATTGTCTAGATGGCTTTGTTTTAATTTTGTTTAATTTATATATTAATTTTTATTTTCCTTTATGTTGCAGCACACAGATAAGGTGCTATGGGTGATGACAGGGGTTGCATTGGTACTGGCGGTTGTACCGTTCAAATACATCTTGATCGGAGCAATAACATCTCTTTTTGTGGCAAATACAGGTATAGGCAAGTCGATGTCTTCTAATCCACAGGGCGCAAGGCGCTTGCACGAGTGGTGGATTCCATTCCTGTTATTCCCGTTCGCATTGTGGATAGCAGCTCATAAATAAATTATAAACGGCACATTATACACATACACAGTACTTGGTTTTTTACATGTTAATTAGCTGGATCAGTTTAATGTTTTGAGCCTTGTTTTTCCTAATTTTAAGTAGCTGTCTGTAAGAAACGTTTTCTTTTGGTCAAGTAAATTTGTCTTTGGAGTAACTTGTTTTTGGTAATGTCGGTAGTGTTGCTGCTAAACTTGCATGGAACTCTGTGATTTATCAATTATCAGTTTGACAATAATTTAGACATATCCCGTTATTTTGCGGATAAATAATATTTTACCAGCTTTTTGACAACGAATTAAGACATGTCCAGGAATATTCCGGATAACTAATTTTTCGCCAGCTTTTTGGTACAGTATTAATTGAAGTGGTGTTGTACAAAATGAATGCAATGTATTTAATGATAGGGAAAATGATATTCAGATTGTAGAATTCTGATATGCAAATTATCCAGGTTTCAACTTTCAAGTGACGTGGTGATTTTATTCTTTAATTTTTTTGAGAATTTTCTCGAGTTGATTTAAGAAAGGAATGCTGAATCGTCACAGCAGAGCAATATTTTCCGGCTTCATGCAAGTGTACATCTGTTTAGTCAACTGAATTTAATGTGGTACGCGTTGGACAAAATAATTCTCTTTTATGATGTATATCTGTTTTTTTTTTTTATGATGTATTCAACTCTACATACTCTAAAAATATATAATTTAGTTCAGAACTACAAATTAAAATTATATATATATATTCTCAATTATTTAAATATGGTGTCTATTAAATTTAGATTAATTTAAAAGATGTCTAGTCTTTCATCAAATAATCGAAATATGTTTAAGATGGAGTTTTAATGGTGCATTCTTGAATCCTAACATTCGTTTGAATATTTTTTATAATTCTTATAAATGTACTTCTATTTTATATATATTTTTTATAAAAAGGCAAACAAAATAGAAGTATACTCTTGAATTTTTTATTTTTGAGCCACAGGGAGGCAAGTGCCCACGTCTAGGGGTATTCATCGGTTTCGGTTTCAACCAACCGAACCGAACTAGGCAATCCAAAGTTATAATTTGGTTTCTAAAATAGAACCGAACCAAACTGATTTAGCATTGCAACCGAACCAAACTGAACCAAAATTTTATTTCGGTTTGTTCGGTTTGTTTAGCTCAAACCAAAATATATTATTTTTTTTATTTAAAGCAATTGATTTATAATAAACTGAAGTATATTAAGAAATAAACCGGGGTATTAGAAATAACTGAAGTATTAAAGCAATTGATTAAGAAATAAACCAGGGCGGTCCGGATCAAATTCATAATATATAAAGTTCGGTCGGTTCGGTTATTTTGTTTTTGAAAGTTTCTAAACCGAAACGAACCGAAATTATAATTCGGTTTTAAAAAACAAACCGAAACCGAACCGAACCATTAAACTGAAAAAAACCGAACCATTTGATCCAAACTAATTCGGTTGGATTCAAAACCGACTAAACCGGACCCAATGAACACCCCTACCCATGTCTAACTCTATTTGGCTTTCCTTTGTCGACGGGTTACAGATTCAGTACAGATACGAAACATAACGAATATTACTAACAAATATGCACATATAATAGAAGTATTTTAGAATAAAAATCAAAATTCCAAATAATAAATTTTATAAAACAAATTGCATGTATTAATTAATGGTCATAATAGATGACAAGAGAATAAAATATGAAGATAATTTAATAAAAAATGGAAATTGAAAATTAAAACTTGAGATACACAAACAATTTTTTAAACAATTTAACATCATCCTTCAAATAAAATTTTCATAACATCGAATATTCACATTGCCTTGACAATTGAGAATTAAATCTGTATCTTTATCCGCATTTTTTTAAGGATTTAGAACGAATACGAATGCAAACAATTTATTTATAAATAGGGATAATATTTTTATGAATAATATACGTTCTATATACATCAGTAACGCTATCTCATGCGTATCATCTCTAGAATGTCTTCATTTTTTTATTTGTTTTATATCATTAAGGAATATTATTTGTCATTGTGTCATTTTATTTAATATTTTTTATATAAAATATGTCATTTAATGTGTCGTTTAAAGTATAAGTTATTTACATACATATGTTATTTATATGTCCTTTATAAAATATTATTTGTCATTTAATCTAAATTTTTTATGAAATATGTCATTTGTATGAGATATTTTTTTTTTCTCTTATAATATGTTCACGTTGCAACGCAAGGGCATAATACTAGTATTTAAAAAAAGATGTACACACATGAAGATTTGTTTTAATTTAAAAAAAAAAACATATTTCTTCTCTCAATGGTCGCATCATAAGAAACAAAAAACGCTCGTCAAGCACTAGAAAATGACAGGTCGGACAATAATGCAAGGAGAGTGTTCTCCTTGTTGTGGTTTTATGAAACCACTATTTTTTTAAAATTCACGGGGTGTTCTATCCCTCGGTCCTACAGTTATTTTCTGAGTAAAGGTTGGAGCTCAAGCCACTCAATTATTTAATATCCACAAAGGATTACATTTTCCGAGTTTTGAACCGTCTTTCAAACGGTATTGTCTTTTCACTAGACCAAAGGCTGGGTACTCAATAGTTATATGAAACTATAAAAAACATAATGGTAAAGAATTGTATTTGTATTTATGGTAGATTATGATTTAGAAAATCACAAAAATCAAAGGATAAGAAGAGTCTGAAAGTGTTCTTGTCAAATTATGATTTTATTCAAAGAATCAAATAAATTTTTTTATTAAAAAAAGAGGAATGAAAATTTCCTGGAGTTGCTCCTCTCCTATTAGATGTTATAATTTAGTTTTCTAAAGTGAAAATTATATCAAATTTTATGGTATTTACAGTATTGAGAATATGCATATTTGTTGAGGTCAGATCAAACCAACAAATAGTCTAATCAGACTGGATTTTTGTTTATTTAAACTGCACCTTTTCATGCTTTTGCTTGATTTTCTCTACGTTGTAGCAACAAATTATAATTCTGCAAAATATATATGCACTAAACAACTCAAAATTAAACAAATCAATGGTCTTTGAAAAACTATAAAGGCTATTCTTAAAGCTCCAAAATCGGAGAGGCCCTTGTGAGAAAAGTCATGATCGTTGTCTGGAACTGAGTAGAACTAGGGTGCTCCTAAGCTCACCAAGCTCTTCCGTGAGCGCGACTCTAAAACCTATCGAATTGACTTCAAACGACATTTCCAAACCGTTAGATGTTCAATCTATATTAAAATGTACTTGGAGACCAAATTTTACATTTTTTTGGAATTTTTTTACTATTTATTAAGATGGTTTGAAAATCGCTGTTTTCCAATGGTGCAGAATTTTGATAAAAACAGCGATTTTCAAACCATCTTAATAAATAGTAAAAAAATTCCAAAAAATATAAAATTTGGTCTCCAAGCACATTTTAATATAGATTGAACATCTAACGGTTTGAAAATGTCGTTTGAAGTCAAGTCGATAGGTTTTAGAGTCGTGCTCACGAAGGGCTTGGTGAGCTTAGGAGCACCCCAGTTCTACTCTCTGGAACTCATCTAAATTCTAAACCATAGTATTTCATCTATACGACTATACCATAGTTTTTCATGACCATTTTAGCCTTTACACCTAATCCACTTGGATCAAACCACAATGAGCCATAAATCATTATTAAAGCACAAATGAAACAATCAACAATTAATGAACCGTAAATCACTAGTGAACTATTAATGATAAAGTGGACTCCTCTTTAAAAAATTCTAACCACTAATTTTTAATTCGACAAAAACCAAATAACACAATTGAAAATTATATATCAATATATAATATTTATAGATAATGGAAAATAAAAGTTTCAAAATATATCAATAAAACTCTTTATAAAATATTAACAATTATTATAGTAACATTATTTTAACGAGGAGGGCTCATATGCCACATTATTTTTGTGAGTCAATTATGCTCCACATTCTTATCTTTGTTTTCAAAGTTCAAACAGGTGATCCGAACTACTCAACCTGATCTCCATATTAAAATGTGATTGGAGATCAAAATTTTATATTTTTTGAAATCTTTTACTAATTTTGTTTAGGTGATTTTACTATTTGTTTAGATATGTACAAAATTACTGTTTTGGTTGGTCCATAATTTTCTGAAAAACAATGATTTTGTACTTATCTAAAAAAATTCCAAAAAATTCCAAAAAATATAAAATATGATCTCCAAACTCATTTAATATGAACTCATATTGAGCGATTCAAATCGATTATTTGAACTTTCAAAATAAAGATGAGGATGTGAGATATAACTGAAGCATATCAATAGAGGCATTTGAGCCCTCCTGCTTATAACGATATATCATATAATTGTAATATTGCCAGAGTCAGTGCATTTCTCTTATGACAAATTTTATTCATTAGATTCATTTAAAATAGTAGTATTTTGTTATAAAGTTTAGCATCAAAACTTTCAAGAAAATATTCAAACAAATGTATATTTTTCAGTGTTTCACATATAGTACCTTTTGTTGAATGGTTTGTGATTTTCCTAATTTTAACATTAAACTGTTCAAAATATTTAATAGTCAAATTTTAAAAATTAAGATGAACACGGAATGGTTAGCTACCGTATTTTGTATGATTTCTACCAAAAAAATTAATGACCATATAATTATTATGGTTTTATTTCTTTAGAATCATGAACTTCAAATAATAAAATTATGACGATTTTTTAAATCATGTGAAATTGGTCGACAAAACAGGTCTTCGATGCGTGTGGGCAATCCATTTTACATGCTTCAAAGCATAATCTCACGATGGTCACGTGAGAACAGTAATTCACGCACTTATTTTTCCCGCTATTTGTTTTTCCTTTTGGAAAACAATAAATTATACTTTATAATTAAACAGTAACGCCAGCTCCGGTAAATGCTGTAAATCAAGATTCAAGACCCTCTAATTCCGGCGGGCGACCCTCGTCAAAACCCTAGTTCTCTCTCTCCTTTTCCCATTTCTCTCATTTCTCGTAAAATTAAATCAAGAAAGCAACAGAGAGGGTGGAAAATGGAAGATGAAAAGCGAAAGAGGCGGAGGCGAATCGTCTACGCGGGAGAAGACGGAGGCTTTGTCGTCAGCGCTCAGAGTTCTTGCGTCGGCGGGCGATGAAGCTGTCGGTTCGGTCGAAGGGCATCCCCTCCGGAGAGGATTTCCACTTCTACCATAACTTCCCCGAATTTAAAACCCCTGCGCGCGATATCGCCGCCGTTTCTGGTTCTTCTCTCAGCTCCATCTCTGACTCGAAGCTCCTCTGGCGCAACCAGAAAAAATCGCTCCTCGTTTCCAGCAAACGACCAAGACGATGCTCTTGACTGGGTTATCAATGTCAACGATGAGCTCCTAGAAAGGTCATTAGTAACATCTTAATGTGCAATTCATTACTTCTTTGTTTTCTTGATGTCTTTTCACAACGATACGGTTCAATTCATGTCTAACCTAGAGAAGCGTATCCACTGCTTTTCTAATTACGATGCCATCATGTATATTTTTCTTGTTACATAATTGGTTAATTTTAGAGCTGTTGATTCTCTTGATACCTTTTCATGACTGTACAGTTCAATCCATGTCTAATTTGGAAAGGCACCTTCACTGCTTTTCTAGTTGTGATGTCATTATGCATACTTGACTGTATTAGAATTGGTTTTGTCGACATTCTGATCATCTTGAATTCTTGATGCCTTTTCATGGATTGTAACAGTGTGGTTCAATCCAAGTCTAATTTGGAGGGACATCACTGCTTTTATGATTTTGACGACATTAGGCATACTTGATTGTATTAGTATTTTTTTTTTTACTTTCTTGTTCATCTTGAAGCCTTTTCACAATTCTTTGGTCTGATCCATGTCTAATTGTGGAGAGGACACCTCCACTCCTTTTATAATTGTGATGGTATCAGATATACTCTGCTTGTATTGGAATCAGTTTTATTTTATGCTCTTAATTCTGATTTTAACTGTTCGCGATCAATATGGCACAGGTTTGGGGCTTCAATGGACGAATTCAAAGAAGGACGAACAAAAGAAGAAGAGATTGCCAAGGAAGGGGCTATGGATGATGACGGGTTCCAATTGGTCTGCGGGAAGAACAAGAAGAAGAGTGCAAAAGAGGAGTCGGTGCCAGGATCAAGTTACTCGGCAACAGGGGTTAGTGTTGCCACAAAGGACAGGAGGATTGGTGGGGCCAAGCCAAAGGTGCCTTTCCATATACCCTCCATTCCTCGGCCGCAGGATGAGTACCGCATAATTGTCAACAATGCAAACCTTCCCTTCCAGCATGTCTGGCTTGAGCAGAGCGAGGATGGGACCCGCCTTATTCACCCTCTGGTTGATCCTCTCTTTTTCTCACTCATGGATGCACACTCTGTGTATTTATCTATCTAACTCTTGTATGGGCTTTTAAAAATGGTTTAATTTATAACATTGAGTGTTCTTTATTCAGGAGAAGGCAGCTGCTGTGGATTTTGTCGATAGAAAAGGTGGCATACGTGAGCCTATGAAGCCACTTTCATTGGGGGAGACACCTTTTAAACTTGTGGAAGAGTTGAAAGATTTGCGTGAGATGTGTACTAAATTGAAGTCTGCTACCGAATTTGCGGTTAGTTCGAGTTTTATGTCTCTATTTCAGTTCATCAGCCTTCTTATCTTGACCTTGTTCATGTTTTTCTTGATTGTATCTGATCACTGTTTTCTGAGTACAACCAATGCTTCTTTGGTAGCTTGAAATACTTGGCTTAAGTATTTAAAAATTTTGTAATTGCAATATTATGTTTGTCTCTTTTGTGATCATCAGGTTGATTTGGAACACAATCAGTATCGGTCGTTTCAGGGTCTTACCTGCTTGATGCAAATTTCTACAAGAACAGAGGATTTCATAGTGGACACTTTAAAGCTTCGCATTTATATTGGATCCTATCTGCGTGAGATTTTCAAAGATCCATACAAGAGAAGGTTCTTTTATCTTCTTTTCTGTTTCTGTCTCCCCTTTTGCTGAAAGTTGCCTTTACTTTGTGGTATCCTTGATTTTGTATTTTAAATGAATGTAGGTAATGCATGGGGCAGATCGTGACATACTGTGGCTCCAACGAGACTTTGGGATTTATGTTGTCAATCTTTTTGACACTGGGCAGGTAAATTAATTCCCTTTTTTGCAAAAATGAGTATGTATAGAGTTTGAATTAAAGGATAAAGACTTTCTAGACAGGATTTTGGTTCTACTGCTTATTTATTAGAGAAAAGCAATTGACTGCCAATTCATTCTTTATACATAGTCTATAAGCTGTTGTGAATTGGTTTTCTCTCAAAGACTGTCAATCTATAGTTATTTATGTAATCCTTGAAGTCTGGAACTGGTTATATTACTGCAGATGAACAGTTTCGCTGTCATCTGCAGTATG